>BSBK01009133.1:0-180000 GCA_027943335.1 Chamaecyparis obtusa
TTATGCATTATTTCTTGTCAAGGCATCAAATTAGATCCATAAAAATTCAAAGCTATATTGTACATCGCCTCCACCTTCCATTTTGAAATAATTAAGAAGTCTCCAAGGAAAATTACAATATATTTGGAGATTTATTGCACTAGCAGACAAATGCCATCCTTTCAATACTTGCTTCACAAGGGTGTGACCTTCAGATGGAACAAATGGTGTCAAGAATATTTTCAAGAAATCAAATATTACTAATTAAAATCCACCATTTTTTATGCCTTTGATTGAAGGAAAGCTATTTATCTTATACATCTTGACAACAAGAACAACCTTGGGGGCTCTCCTAACATAAAACAATAAAGAAGGAAAGGAGAGAGACATTTACTACATCAACAAAATACTTGTGGGTTATGAACTGAATTATACAACCATTGAGCATGCATATCTTGTAGTTGTCTTTGTAGTCTAGAAGTTGAGACACTATATGCTCAATCATAAAACAATGCTTATAGAAAGAATAGATCCATTGAAATACCTAATGAGAAAAGAAACTCTTATAGGTTGATTGGCCAAGTGGGTGATGATCCTAAATGAATTTGATATTGAATATGTGGATCATAAAGAAATAAAAGTCTAGTTCATAGCATATCAATTAACAAAATTCCCCAATTCAAGATGATCATCTATTATTGTTTGATTTTCAGATGATTCAATATTTTCTCACATCTTCCAATGAAAGGGAATTTTATTTTGATGGCCCACATACTAAAAATGGATCAGGGGTACAGATTTTATTTTTCACCCCACAAGGATATTTCATACCTAAATTATACACAACAACCTTTGAGTGCACAAATAACATAGCTAAATAGGAGGCTCTGATAATAGGACTACAAATTGCAATATAATGGAAAATTGAGCACCTTTAAGTATATGGAAATTTATAGTTATTCATTCACCAAGTTAACAATGATTATGATACCAAAGATGACAAGATGGTACCTTAATAAGCAATTGGCTAAATTTCTCAAGGGCCAAATTTATCACAATCAAGTTCTAACCAAGTACCTTAGATGCAAGACGAACTAAAAAATGCCATGGAAACAATTGTATCCATGATTGATATGCCTTAAAGTGAAGTAATGTGTGAGTTCTTAGTGGAGCAACTACTGACTCCTACTTTTGAGGTTCCATCATTTGAGCTTGTGTATGAAATTGTTGGTCCCAATCCCCCCCCTAGTACCAAGATATTTATAATTACATAAATATCTAAATCTTACCCCAAACCTATCTAAAACCCAACGTCGATCCTTTATACACCAAGGTGCTATATATGTCATCATTGGTGATACTTTGTACAAATGATCCTTTGACCCCAAACCTTCTTATATGTCTAGATTTAGAAGTGGCACAAACTAATTTATATGAGGTACACAATGGTATATGTGGAGGCCATTTCAATGGTCTAAGCCTAACAAAGAAATTGGTCAGAGCTCAATATAATTGGTCCACCATTGAACAAGATGCTCATGATTTTGAAAAGAAATTATATAAATGTGAGATGCATGGGGACATGATTCATGCCCCCATGCAAGATCTTCAACCATTTATTTCACCATGGCCCTTTTCTTTGTGGGGACTTGACTTCATAGGAAAGATTCATCCTACTTCTACTAATGGCCACAAGTATATAATTATAACTGCATAATATTTTACTAAATGGGTTGAGGCCATCCCTATGACATACATCACTAGTAAGAAAATCTCAAATTTTATCATGAATTACATCATATGCCACTATGGGATCCATTTGGCTATTGTCACTAACAATGGCAACCCATTCAAAAATAAAGATGTTAAAGAGCTTTGTGAAAAGTTCCATATTCAGTAGCAGTTCTCTACCATATATTGTCCAAAAGGAAATGGTCAAGTTGATGCATCTAATAAAATTGTTATCAAATTAATAAAAAATATTGTGAACAACATTGGTTGAGATTGGCATATGCAACTGAACCCATCTTTATGGGAATACTAAACCACTTTTTTTACTCCTACTGATGCTACCACCCCCTACTCTCTAGTTTATGGTTTTGAGGCTATAATTTTGGTTGAAGTTGAGATACCTTCATTGAGATTTTATTTACACAACCTAATAGATGAATAAGACTATAGAGTATCTAGACACCATGAGCTAGAAATGCTAGATGAGAGGAGACAGGTTGCATTGGTTTATTTACTTGCATATCAAAACTGTCTCTACATAAGATACAACAAGAAAGCCAAATGTCACCATTTTGAAGTCAAAGATCCGGTCTTAAAGATCAATCCTAAAAATCAACAAGACAAAGAAAAGGCAAGGAAATATGAGCCTAACTAGATAGGAACCTATATTATTACTGCAACTTATGGGTCCAAAGTTTATCAACTTATAACACTGGAGGGAGAACCACTTTCTGATTCAATTAACAACATGCACCTTCAGAAGTATTTTATAGGATCTTGAAAAAAGTGTCAGATTTTTTGAAAAAATATCCTGAAAATAAAAAAAGTTGCCTTGATAAAACCTGAAAAACAAGCATCTTGGTAATATAAAAATGAAGTAAAGAGAAATAATTTCACTCTCTAGTGAAAACTTGTAAAATTGGCACCATGTGTAGTAAGTCATTGCTCCATCATCTATCATCACTCTATCTGGTGCATATCTATTTTCTCAATAAAACTTTCATCCATTGTCCAATTTGATCCTAGTGTCCTTTTATGGCCTGTGATTGGTCAATATTTAATGTAATCAATTTTTACATCTATTTTGTACATATGTTTCTTGTTGTTGCTTGCTCATTATACATAGCTTTGAATTGGATTGGGGGAAATTCCTAGAATAGGGTTGAAAAATAGAGTCATTCACATTATCAAATTGGAGAAAGTGACATGTAAGTATTGATGTCCTAAAAAAATCATAAAAATGCATAATATCCTTAAAAAAATAATAAAAAATCATGAAAAATTCCCTAAACTCAAATAAAGTCCTGAATTTTTTTTAAAAAAAAATCCCTAAAAATTAAAAAATTGATAAAAAACCAAAAATAGGTACATAATCATTTTCATATATATATATATATATATATATATTATATATATATATATATATTATATAGTATATATATATATATATATATATATATATTATATTATATATATATATATATATATATATATATATATATATATATATATATATATATATATATATATCATCCTTCTGTGAAAGATAGATATCAGAGTAGACACAAAATGAAGACTGATAAAACATAGTGCTTAACGAAATCATGTATCAACATATGAACTTTTTGATCAAGTCAATAATTAGACCGATTGAACTTGTGTAATTATTTTTTCTATCTATCATTTGTCCTAATCAAGATCATTATTACTACCCATTTGTCAATTATCATTTTTTCTTATATAGGGTGTGGTATACTCAAAACTAGACTATATCTATCTTAGACGGGGTACTTCATTCTTAAAACTAGACATCATCATGGTCATCCTATAACACATAGACACTAAACAATGACAACAAAATTAGAATGGTTGTTGGATTTCTTGGTCAAAGTGATTCTTATCTTTTATTGATTTATCTTTTGTCATGTTCCTATGCTACTCAAGAATATTATTGAGTGATGAGAGTGGTTGGGATGGTCCATGATCATTTGTGTTTTATCTTCTATTTGTGGGATGTTTTCATAAAGTTCTGGGGTAGGCGTGTCTTGGGAGACACAGGGGCAAGGTAAATTAAAGCAAATTTGACTCAACTTGAATCAAAAAATAAGCACTACTTAGAGTTACACACAAAAGAAATATATAATTCACATGAACAATGAAAACACAATGTATATGAGGCAAGGCAACTAGCAACCAAACTGATGTGATTAAAATAAATCAGTCAACATGCTCGGCTGTGAGGCCTTCCGGGTTGCGGCCATATATAGAGAAATTATGAAACCAAAATCTTAGCTTGCATCCTATCTTTTTCTCCATTGATGTATATTGATAATGATCCTTACTTACCCTTCTACATCAACCTAGACTCCTTATATAGCCAGCTAAGCCACAAGTCGACCAGTCAAGCATTTAATTACATTATAGGTCCAACCTGGAAGAGTAAATCAAAACTAAAGAAAGAATGAACAAAACTCAATGCAAGATTACATTTAGGTCCACACATGACCCAAGAACATATTTGTAACTTAGCAAGATCCCATTTCATCATATAGAATCGTGCAAGATGAAAAACTCCATGTTTCGCGTGAAATTGGTTGAAAATCGATACCCAAGGAAAATGGTGATAACTCCCAACTCATGATGAATTAGGATTTGAGGTCTTAGGTGAAGATATTAGTTTAGGTCCTCTTTAAGACTCTAATATCGAAAAGGCTGATTCATTAAGGATCAACGGCTACACAATGCGCAATCAACACATGGAAAGCAGGAAAATAAGGCTCCAACAGCAAGGTAAAACAACTCAAACTTTGACATGATCCATCCAATCCTTATGCGCTCATAGGAGAAAGTTCTAGAATAGGTCCTCAACATCTTGTTAGATTTATATAACTTGAAACCAACAACTGCAAAGATTATAATGCAAACAACATACAGGTATAGAAAACATGAAATGTTTTTGGTTGATGCAAGATTGCTCAAAGACCCAAGATGCTCCTGCATCAGACACCTAGGGTAAATAAATAATTGATGTCCACATCAAACACTTCTCATATTTTGACTTGAATCATAAAGATCCAACTCAACTTGTGTAATCCATGAACTATCTTCAACTGGCTTGTCTTTCCACTGAACTAGGTATTCCATGTAGTCTTTTCCTCTTGTACTCTTGCTCACTCTACTATTCAAGATCTTCTCAATGTTGTCTTTATTATTCTTAGGATAATCCAGATCACCTTCCATCTCATAATTTGATTCAAAGTACTCAAAGATATCAGCAATATTTAATATAGGTGATATATCCATGTCCTTTGGTAATTCTACTTCATAAGCATTTCCACTGTCAAACTTCTTCAAAATCTTACAAGGTCCAAACTTCTTCATTTTCAGCTTGTTGTAGGTACCAACTGGAAATCTATTCTTATTCAAATGAATCATAACCTCATCTCCAACTTCAAAATATTTATGTCTCCTTCTCTTATCTTCTCTCTATTTATATTTCAGATTACTGTCCTCCAAATTCTTTTTGACTTCATCATGTAAAGTTCTCATGAAGACTGCAAAATCCTCAGCTTCAACACTTCTTCTTGTCTCTGTAGGCAAATATCTCAACTCTGTCATTCCCTTAGGATGAAATCCAGTAACAATATCAAATGGTGTCCTCTTAGTGCTTCTATTCACATAATTATTATATGCAAACTTTGCTTGTGCCAAAACTAAATCCCAATTAGAAGGCTTATCTCCAACTAAACATCTCAACAAGTTTCCAAACTTATGTTCACAACTTTAGTTTGTCCATCTGTCTGAGGGTGAAATGAAGACCTAAACCTCAATTATATATTCATCTTCTTCCAAAGTGTTTTCCAAAAGTAACCAGTAAACTTGGTATCTCTATCTAAAACAATAGTTTTTGGCAAACCATGCAATCTTACCACTTCCTTGAAGAATAATTCAGCTACATGTAATGCATCAGATTTCTTCTTATAAGGTATGAAATGAGTCATTTTAGAAAATATGTCAACCACTACAAAAATAGAATCATTACCTCTCCGAGTTCTAGGCAATCCAAGAACAAAGTCCATACTCACATCTTCCCAAGGTCTATCAAGTACAGGCAAAGGTGTATAAAATCCCAAATTCTGACTAGTTCCTTTTGTTGTTTGGCAAATTCTGCAACCTCTAACCATTCTTTGTACATCCCTATAAATATGTGGCCAAAAGTATCTTTCTGAAATCAGTTTCACAGTCTTATCAATCCCAAAATGTCCAACAAGTCCACCACTATGTTTCTCCTTTATTACATTCTCTCTCATAGATCCTCTAGGTATGCACAACTGAACTCCTTTAAATAACATGTCTTCTTGAGTGAAATAATCAGTCCACTTATCACTCACTATTTTTTCCTTACAATATTTCCAAGGCTTTGCAAAATCAAGGTCAGTTTCATACAAACACTTCAAATCATCAAAACCAAGTACCTCAACTCTCATTTTTGTCAGCAAATTTCTTCTTTGGCTCAAGGAATCAATAACTTTATTTGACTATCCACTTTTATGCTTCAATAAAAAGGAAAAATTCTATAAGAACTCAACCCACTTCATATGTCTCTGATTCAATTTATTTTGACTTCCCAAATACTGTAAAGCTTTATGGTTAGTATACAACACAAAATCTTTAGGGATCAAATAATGTCTCCATTTCTTCAAAGCTTGAACAATAGCATAGAATTCCTGGTCTCATAAACTGAATATTTTATCTTAGCATCATTCAACTTCTCACTAACAAAAGCTATAGGTCTTCCTTCTTGACTCAAAATAGCTCCTATTGCACTTCCACTAGCATCACATTCAACTTGAAAAACTTTACTAAAATCAGGCAAAGAAAGTGTCGGTAATTCTACAATTCTTTGTTTCAATGTTTCAAAACTCTTTTGTGCTTTATGTGTCCATTTGAAATCCCTTTTATCCCCTCTCATAGTTTCAGTCATAGCATTACAAATAGAACTGAAATTTCTGATGAACTTCCTATAAAAACTTGCCAATCCATAAAATGATCTTACCTCTCCAACATTCTCTGGTGTAGGCCAATCAAGTATAAATCTCACTTTCTCAAGGTCCATCTTCAATCCATCAGCTAAATAACAAAACCAAGGTACACAATCTCTTCTTTCATAAATAAACATTTCTTCAAATTAATCGACAACTTTTATTCCTTTAATCTCTACAATACTTGTCTGATATGTTCAAGATGTTCTTCCTTGCTCTTACTGAATATCAAAATTTCATCAAGATATACGATCACAAACTTACCCAAGAATCTTTTCAGAACTTCATTCATCAGCCTCATGAAAGTAGTAGGTGCATTAGTCAAACCAAAAGGCATAACCAACCATTCATACAAACCTTCATTAGTCTTAAAAGTAGTTTTTCATTCATCCCCTTCTCTAATCCAAAGTCCCAATGCTCCTATCACCAGTCTCTCTGTCTCTGATAATGTTGGTCTCAGGTTCTGTGTGACGGGATATCTCTCCCGTGACATCAGAACATCTGTGATATCCTCTTATTCAAGTCAACAACAATCAACCTATCAGATTTTGATAAACTGATCTATCAATCTATCTATCCTATCATATCAGTTTCAAACATGTTTATCACGTGTTTCCATAGATGATTCTATCAATTGTCTATTTCAGACTGGCTAACTAGCGAACATGCTACAATGTTGCCAATCTTGATCAAATCGATCACAATCAACCACCGACAGATCAAATCAGCTTATCGACATCAAGTTTGACCTAATTGACTATCTATTATGACCACCTTCTACCACCTAAACATATGCGCATCATTGAAACATGCATGCGCAACTTTCTTTCACCTTTACGCAGGTTTTTACTGATGCATAGTCTTCTTCCACATTTGCGCAACATTTATTGGCATTTGCGCAGTTTAATACATATGCGCACTTTTACTGACCATTTGCGCAGCTTTTCCTAACAAATGCGCAATAAGTACCTATGCGCACTTTTAATTCATGCTTGCGTAGCAGTCCTAATATCCTACTATGAATGCACAAATATTCATCATGAATGCGCAGTAAAATTAAGTTTCTGCGCATATGCCACAGGTTACTACGCATTGATGCGCCAAAACTACGCATTCATCTTTCGCTACGAAAAATTAAACTTTCTAATCTGATCTATCATTTGATCTACCCTAAACATACTCCAAATCTAATCTAACATGCATCAAATCATGGAAATACAAAGCAGGATCGAGTCACTTACCGGTTCACCCGAATCAGGTGGTCACTGGAAGCGTCTGACTCTCTCGAAGCGGTGATCTGATAAGGGGAACGACATCCTGGTGGCTCTGCTCTTCTCTTTCTCGCACTCTAATCTCCAAGTGACAAGTGTGCACAATGAGCCTATTGTGGACCCCTTGGCCGTATTTATAGCTTATGGACCCAATGTGCTTGGTGTGTGGACCCTACCTAACATTTTTCTTCCAGTCTACCCCATTTTCATCCATCTTTCCTACCGTTCGTTCGTGAGATTGATTGAACAACCCCGTAAAAAAAAAAATCAAAAAAATCAAAAAAATATTTTTACAAAATTCACATAATCTTTTTTGTCAATCAATCTCTCGAGGGGGCATCCATAGGTCGTCTGAGACATTGTCTGGGGCAGGGACAAAAATGCTTGATTTTTCTTTGAAACAATGTGACCAGCACATTATTTCAAAGAGGGGCAAAATGTATACACCTAAAAATAGCTTCATTAATTAATTAAATATTTATTATTTAATTACTATTGACTTGATAAATTAATTAAATATTTATTATTTAATTAATATGTGTTTCCTCTATTTATTAAGTAAATTATTCAATTTATTTAATAAATTCACTATAGTCTAATTCTATATCCTAAGTCTTCTAAAAAGTCTATTAAAGTGATTTAATTAAATACACAATCATCTAAATATGACTAAATCCCCTAGTCCACTTCATCCACCTAGTCACCTGACACATCACCTTGGCCAGGATAAATAATTATTATTAATTATTTATTCATATTTATCCTCACCCACACATGTCCTATTCTTAAGGGCTATGTGGCCTCATAGGACTTGGTCTCATGACCACTTGTCCTCTCAACAACCAAGTCAAGAGACATTCCCTATTCCTAAGGGGCTTCTCAAGCCACCTCTAAGGGTCAAGGGTGACTCATAGGACACTTGTGCAAAGAGTCCTCATGAGGAAAAGGTCTCTCCCTCTTTCTCTCTTTGGTCTTTGTGAGACAATTGACATGTGTCTTTCCCTTCCACCTTCTTCTCCTCCATATCAATGTGAGAGGAACATCATCCCTATTCTTTCTCTCACATTCCAACTACATCCCCCTTTCTCTCAACTCCTTCAACCAAGTCAATTCTAGCCCTAGGATCTTCCACCATTCATTCTCAACCATAGGATTCTGCCACCTAGGCCTAGATCCTCCAAAACTCTATAAAAGGAGCCTCATTTTCCATTTGAAAGCTAATAGGTATTTTTGAGAACAAGCATTCAAGCATCCAATCAATCAAACATCCAAGAAATCAAGCAACCAAGCATCCATATTATCATCCCATCATTTGCATTTCGTCCACCATATTTGCATAATCAAGTTTTAGTTGTGCACTCATTTCATTCAATCTCCACACTTTGGAATCATCTTGGGAAAGAGCTTCATTTGGAAATTTGAGAGCTCAACATCTTCAAGAAATCAAAGCTAGGAGGACAATGGAGACAAGCTGCATTTCTAGGTGAAGGTAAATTGTTAATTTGGTTTCATTTGTTATTGCATTCTTCATTGTAGTTTGCTTATTAGATAGATTTATTAATATTTTATTAGTTAATTCATCATTTAGAATAGTATCCAACTAATTTGCATACAGACAATAACCACTCTTCAAATCAATCTTTGTGAAATACTTTTCTCCACTCAAACTATCCATTATGTCATCCATCCTAAGCAAAGGAAATCTGTACTTTACTGTTATCTTGTTTATAGCTCTAGATTCAGTGCACATTCTCCATTCTCCATTCTTTTTCGGTGCTAACACAATAGGTACAACACAAGGACTCAAAATTTCCCTAATCAAACCTCTCTCAAGAAATTCTTGCACTTGTATGTTCAACTCAGTCTTTTCATCAGGTGTCAACCTATGTGGTGCTTTATTAGGAAAACTAGCTCCAGGTATCAGATCCATATAATGATTTATACTTATCATATGAGACAAACCATCAGATACATTATCAGAAATGATGTCACGAAATTCAATCAACAAAGGTTTAACCTTAGGTGCATGTTCTAACTCATCTTGTTTCTCATTTTTCCTTGGAATTAAAGCAAAACAAATATTTTGTTCTTTCATTTCTCTTGCAAACTTTTTACCATAAACCAAGCATACTTTGATTGTAGTACAGTGACCTCCATCCAACTTTTACTAAAGGCAACAATACTTATTTCTTTCCATCCATCCAAATAGTATATTGATTCAATCTACCATCATGCAAAGCTTTCCTATGAGATCCATAGGCATAATATCACACAAGACTTCATCATGATAATTCCCAATTTTGAATTTAACAAGGCATTATTCACTTACAAGTAGTTTATGCTCCTTTTGGATCCAAGCAATATGGTAAGGCTTAGGATGTCTCAATTTCTGCAACTGCAACTTGTTAACTAGATCTTCAGATACCAAATTATCAGAACTTCCACTATCAATGATTACCTTGCAACATTTTTCAGCGATCTTACATCTGGTTTTGAACAAAATTTTCCTCAGAATAGGTTCCTCATCAGCTTCTTCGTTCCACAAGATCCTTCTTAGCATCAAGTTCCCACCATGCTCAGGTTCATTAGATAATTCATCAACTTCTTCACAAGCCAAATTGTTTCTTCCATCACCTTCAGTCTTCTTTCCAGAGTTAGTACATTCAAAAGCTTTATGTCCTTCTTCACCACATTTGTAACAAGTACCTCTAAACCAAGATTTCTCTTCTCTTTTCCCACTATTGTTATTCCTAGAGTAACCAATATAACTACCTCTAGAGTAATTACCTCTTCTATTAGCAGGTTCATCTTTCCATCCTTTATCTTGTACTGCATTGTCAGATCTGCTACTTTCTCCATAAGATCTACCTCTACTTCTCTGAAATTTGCCACCTCTTCCTCTCTATCTTTGATCATATATTTTTGTTAATCACTCTTCTACCTTCAAATCAAATTGGTATGCTTCTTCCACACTATCTATTTTAACATAACTGATCTCATCTTGAATTGATGTCCTCAGACCATTCAGGTATCTAGCCACCTTCTCAACTTCATCATCCACGTGTCTAGATCTAATATCCAATTTGTAAAATTCCTCAGTATATTCTTTCATGATCATGTCACTTTGTTTCAAATTTTGCATTTTTCTCATCAAACTAACTTGGTAGTCAGCTAGAAGAAACTTCTTCTTCATCTTTCCAAGCATTTTCATCCATGTCTTGATCTTTTCTTTTTCTCTCTTCTGTCTCTTAGTTTGCAAATGATCCCACCAATGAGATGCATGACCTTTCAACTTTGTGACTGCTATCTTAACCTTCTTATTATCAAGAGTACCTTCATACTCAAAGTATTTATCCATCTCAGAGATCCAATCCAAAAGTGCATTGGTCTCAAGTCTTCCATCATAGCAAGCAACTTCAACCGCAAGTTTGGAGTTACACTTAGATAAAAATCTCAAGAGTCTTTCCTCATCTTGTTCAACTTCAGGTTCAAGATTAGGTGCTACCTCTTCTTCATCACTAACATCTTCAAGATGTGTGCCTCTTCTCTGGGCTGTCTCTATAGCTTCAAGCCTAGTTGTAATCTGCCTCAACATATCCATGATAACATTATCATTTCCTCTACCATGAACCATCTTGACAATCAAGTTCCAGCAAGATCGTAACCTTCTAAAATTTATAGGTCAAATCTCAGATTTACCACCCTACAACCAATCCAATATGGTTCTCCACAATCCAATCCACAAGAAAGAACTCACTCTGATACCACCTGACGCAGGGGCAGGGTAAATGCAAGCAGATTTGACTCAACTTAAATCAAAAAACAATCCCTGCTCAGAGTTACACATGGAAGAAATATGTAATTCACATGAACAATGAAAAAATAATGTATATGAGGCAAGGCAACTAGTAACCAAACTGGTGTGATTAAAATAAATCAGTCAACATGCTCGGCTGTGAGGCCTTCTAGGTTGCGGCCATATACAAAAAAATTATGAAACCAGAATCTTAGCTTGCATCCTATCTTTTTCTCCATTGATGTATATTGATAATGATCCTTAATTACCCTTCTACATCAACCTAGACTCCTTATATAGCCAGCTAAGCCACAAGTTGTCTAGTCAGGCATTTAATTACATTATAGGTCCAACCTGGAAGAGTAAACCAAAACTAAAGAAAGAATGAACAAAACTCAATGCAAGATTACATTTAGGTCCAAACATGACCCAAGAACATATTCCTAACTTAGAAAGATCCCATTCCATCATACAGAACCGCGTAAGATGAAAAACTCCACGTTTCATGTGAAACTGGCTAAAAATTGATACCCGAGGAAAATGGTGATAACTCCCAACTCATGATGAATTAGGATTTGCGGTCTTAGGTGAAGATAGTATTTTAGGTCCTCTTTAAGACTCTAAGATTGAAAAGGATGATTCATTAAGGATCAATGGCTACATGATGCACAATCAGCACGTAGAAAGTAGGAAAATATGGCTCCAACAGCAAGGTAAAATAGCTCAAACTTTGACATGATCCATCCAATCCTTATGTGCTCATAGGAGAAGGTTATAAAATAGGTCCTCAAAATATTTTTAGCTTTTCATAACATGAAACCAACAACCAAAATGATTACAATGCAAACAACATACAGGTACTGAAAATAGGAAATGTTTTTGGTTGATGCAAGATTGCTCAAAGACCCAAGATGCTCCTGCATCATTAGGTTTCTATGTTATCATGTTTCCATTTTGGTTGTCATACATACCACAAACCTTGACATACCATTTTATTTTAGGATGGATTGGATCATTCCTTGTCTATAGTGTGCCTATTTTTTTGCAAAAAGGGATTGCATTATTACCTTATTTTTCTATACCATGGTGTGACATATCTATTTTTCTATGTATTAAATAAATCTAGATTGATAAAGTGCACTTATGAAAGAAAATTTCATCATTACTAACTCTTCGTCATCTGATTTTCATCTTTACTAATACATCTTCAATCATTCCTAGTAGTCATCTTGGTCTAGTACTTCAGTATGAAAAAGTAATAGCATTATGCAATCAAATAGGTTATATTACATGCATATCATAATAGTATATCCACAATATATAAGATTAAAAATACAAAAATATCACATCTTACATGCTAGCATGTGTACATATAGTAGCCTACATAAAAAAAAATAATCTCTTAAACCCTTGACATGAGTAGGTGCATTCATCACATAAAACATCATAAATGTATCATAAAATCATAGCATCACATAAGCATCATCATATCAAAAAGTAAAAGCATGCATCCAACATGGAAAATTACATACAAATATAAAAGCATAACATATCATGAAATATTGAAACTGCATCTCATATATATAAGCGTAAAAAAATGTATCAAAGTATAAATCAAGACATCAACATAAATTAAGGTTTGTAGGCTCAATATGATCTATAAAGAATGTCTACAAAAATGTCTCTTTGAATAGACAGGAGTATCCTTTTCTCTCTTGATACTCATTATCCCTATCCTATCTGGAGGATGTAGCCCCTCCTACTTGTGATCTTTTCTACCTTGGCCTTGGTGGCCTTGATTATCCTACCACACCCTTACTCCTTTATGTCCTCTAGGAGTGAAATTTGTGAGAAGCCTTGAAATGTTTTTCTTGCTACTCTAGTGGTACATTTCTCTCATACATGAATTGTCAATACCTCATCTCCTCATGAGCATCTACTAGCATCCGGGCTATATCTTGCACACTGACATCTATGATACTACTGATGAATGCCTTAGTGTCCTATTTTTACCTCTAAACTTTGGACAAAGTTGTGTCTAAATATTCTATAAGTGCAACCCTCTCTATTAGCAAGTCATCCTTGTCTACAATGACCGATGCTTTCTCTATATCTTAGGTTGCCTTCTTTGTTTCTCTCTTAAACTAGATTAATGCTATCTGTCTCATCATATTTGCATTATGCTATCTTTAAAAATTGATTGCAACCCTTGAAGTACTAGCATCGGGAATATCCTCAACCTCATTGCTTATAGCTATATTCCTATATTTGTATGTCCTTGAGAGCTTGTAACATTTGAATGTCATCTAGTAGAGCCTATATGTCCTCCTCCACATACATAAGTATGACATCACGACTATCTCCATCATCTTCATCATCATCATCATCATCATCCTCACTACTGGACCTCATCTCCACACCCTCATCCTCCTCATCCTTGGTATCACTCTTAGTATTGTCCTCTCCCTCCTCTCCCTCTACCTCTCTTCCCCTTATATCCTCCTACTATACCCTTTTTCATTGTGGCACCACTCTAGGAACAAGAATCTTTGGATTTGTCAATGGAATCAGACTATACTCTATAAACCACCTATCATACTCGGGTGTGGTCCCTACATCTATCATATATGACCCCACTCCTCATTTTGTAGGTTGTAATTATGCAAACTTTGAGTATGATACCTATGGTTTAATGATTGGACCCCAATTCTCCACCCCGCCTTCTACTAAAGTGAGCAGTGATATACCTTTTATAACATATTGTCGCTCTCTAAACTATCTATGTACCCTCTCTAGTAGATGGAGTTCTATAACCACATGTATGATCATAGTTTATTTGATCAAGTATCTCTCCAGGCAATAATAAAGAAGGTGCTCCCCATCATCATCCCAACCAGGGAAATCTATGTAAGGTATCCATGTAAAATCTCTTAGTGTGTCAAGCTCATGTCTCCAATTCCAATAGCGTGTGTATACCAATGCTCCCTATGTGAGTGTTCTATGATAATAGTACACATATGGTAAACTTGTTAATACCAGTTTGTCTATGATAGGATAAAATGCTATAATGTGCTCAAATGCCTAAACTTGTAATAGTTTGATCATGCTACTAATGGACAATCTTCTTATGTATGCACTTGGTGTAAGTGGTAATACATCATGGCCAACATCCATGGTCCCCATGTAAATGGTGTTCCCTCCATAACTATGAACTCTACCATTCATCCCTATCCTATTGAGAACCTGTGTTCTCATTTTTTTGGTACTAGTAGTCTTGCAATGACATTGATCACTACAACCAGTCTCTCATGTTGTCCTAGTAAAGTATCTCATCTCATAGCATAGTCTCTGACATCTAATGTAGTGTCATTGCAATCAAATAGTCTACTCAGAGCCATCCTCCCTATAAATGGCTCATACATTACAAGCTCACCATGGATGGGAATCCTAAGTATGCACCATACGTCCTCTAAAGTGATGGTAGCCTCTCATGTGGTTAAGTGAAATGAACTCATCTTTGAATGCCATCATTCTATCAATATCATGATCAATCCTATATTTGCCTTGATTTTAAGCATGCATGATATATGATGAAGACCTAAAGACACTAAGCAATCTTTCTCATACCTAATCAAAGTGATGCCACAATCTCATGCATGTTGGCCTACTCTCGTGTGCCTCTAAAGACATGAGATCAACCTAAACATAACAAGGGTAAAGATGTCAATGTTCTTTTGTTTGATGTGTTGCTTATCAATAATGATTGTAATGACTTAATATGTACCTAAAGAAAACCCTTAATTTTAGTTTTATAATGCCTATGCACATAGAATTAATCATGTTTTCACATGTTGCATAGTTAGATGACCTGATTGCATAATACTTTGACTAGCTATATAGATTTTGACCCAACTGTGCAACAACTCGACTAATTGTGCAACATTACATCTAACTATGCAACAACTTGAATGATTATGCAATATTACTCATAAAAATTTCTCCTAATTGTGCAACATAAGTCCTAAACCCTCCCAACTGTGCATAAAACACACCTAACTATGTAGGTCTTGCACATAAACCCTAGTTTGACCTCTAAATATGCTAAAATAATGCATAAAAAGCATCAAAAAAATGCATAATAATGAAGGGGAAATGATGTACATACCTCTACCCCATGTGCCCTTTGGTTGTTTGTAGCTCTGCATGTGCTCACCATAATGTTTTTCCATAAGAATTTGCACCATCTTCCTTGCTCTAGAGCTCCAAATTTACCAAAAAGCAGTGAAAATGAGATCTTTTTCCCTGCCAAATCCCCTTTATATCCTCTTGGAATGCCTAGATAGACATGCAAGCTTATGTTTTTGTATTGGTCATGGTCTTTTTCTCACTTGGGGCTTCATATATTTTACTTTTGAACTTTGATTTTGATCCATTTGCGTATGTATAATCTTGACATCATTGTCAACAAATTGACTTCTCACTTGGATTTTTCGGTCAATCTTTTCAAAGCCCACCCTTGTATCCTATCATTACCTGAGTAATTTTTAATATATATTTTTCTTGTTTTTTGTTTGAAACAACGCTCTGAATCACATTGTCTCAAAGAGGGGAGAATTGTAGATGCTAAAAATGGTTAACACCTATGGTGCCACTTTTTAACATCTTGGTGTACTTTCAAAAAACATTTCGCCATTATTTTAACCATTGTTCTATGTCACACATTTAATCTTTATCCTTTGTTGACATTGTGTCATTCTTCATTTATTAAATGATGAAAATTGTTTAATTAATTATTACCATTCATCCTTGAATCTTCATCATGTCTTAGCAATTTGACCTCTTGACCATGTCCAATCTTGTCAATTTGATCCTTAATCATTTAATCTCATTGATTGGTTAATTATCATCTTTTGGGGAAATAACCAATAATTGTCCCCTTATCCTAAGCTTTATGTCATGATAAATAAATTGAATTTATTTATCCCTCTTTTCTATTATTGCACAATTAATTAATTAATTTTGAATCAATTAATTAACTAATTTATCTAATTCTTATTAAGAATTAGTAATTTTGAATTATCAAAATTCCCGCATTTTCTAATTTCCTAAATGTGGGGGAATAATAAATTTAAATAAATTAAATTCCCTCCATTTCTCATTTCCCCTAGTTGTGCTTCCACCCACAAATTTAGCATCCCTCTCCTTCTTTCACTCATTACACCTTCCACCCACTAATTTGGCCTTCCACTTTCTCCCCTTGAATTGTGCATTTGATTTATTAATTCCTTTTGAAAACTAATTTGTCATTTCAATATTGTCATAATTTGTCATTTTTCAAATGCACAACTTTAATTCATCATAACCATGTCAATTGCTAATTTTGAGTCTTCAAATGCACTCATGGCCATTGATTTGTCCTTGATCTCGACCGTTAATTTGAGTTCCAAAATACCATAAATTGGACTCATCTTCTCTAGTCTTCTAACCACAATTTGAGTATTCTCATTATTGTCCTGTCATAATTGCTTTCATTGTAGGTGCACTTTGTCAAAATGAGACAACATATCAATATTTGAAGAAGGAAGAAAGAGAATTGAAAATTTATTGAGGGAGTACTTTGTTCGGTTTATATTTCATGTTTTATATACTTTGTCTTAATGATTTTAATGGTTTGAATAGGAATATCATTTTAATGGTGTTTTAGGCTTTGTGGTTGGCTATTCATGCATATTTTGATATTTCAATTTCCTACTCAGCTTATGTCTATTTGGCATCATATGCAAATGAAAGAAGTTAATTATTTAAAAAGAGGAGGCGACAAAAAACAAAGGAATAAAGAAAATTTCATATGGAAAGTGAATAGGAAGGTCAATTTTTAAGACATATTTGTAGTCTTTTGGACTTCAATTCAAAAAATAATTAAAAATTTTTAAAAAGAGTGAAGGAGAATTATATATATATATATATATATGTATATATATGTATATATATGTATATGTATATATATGTATATATATATATGTATATATATATATGTGTGTATATATATATATGTGTGTGTATATATATATATACATGTATATATATATATATGTGTATATATATATATATGTGTGTGTGTGTATATATATATATATATATACATGTATATATATATATATATATACATGTATATATATATATATATACATGTATATATATATATATATACATGTATATATATATATATACATGTATATATATATATATACATGTATATATATATATATATATGTATATATATATATACATGAATATATATATATATACATACATGTATATATATATATATATACATACATGTATATATAGATACATATATATATATATACATGTATATATATATATATATATACATGTATATATATATATACATGTATATATATATATATATATATATATACATACATATACATACATATATACATGTGTATATATATATATATATATATATATACATGTATATATATATATATATATATATATATACATGTATATATATATATATATACATATATATACATGTATATATATATATATATACATATATATACATATATATATATATATACATGTATATATACATATATATATATATACATATATATATATATACATATATATATATATACATATATATATATATATATATACATGTATATATATATATATATATATATATATATATATATATATATATATATATATATATATATATATATAGATATATATATATATATATAGAACAATAGAGTGGGGTCGAGAAACTTGATCTAACTTATGGCTAAGTGCAATTATTTTATTGGAGAATAAAAAAAAAATGTTTTTTAGTGAAGGTTTGCTCACATCTTGTCTTAAGTGTTCATGATTTTTATCTCTTGAAAAATATCACACCAATATCGCTGCAATATCTAGAGAATTTTAAACACCATCCTTTAAACTTGATTTGGTATGTTACTTGACTCCCAACAATTGGGATTCAAACGCTCTATTATTGGAGTAAGTGGAGAAGACAAAATGCATCACTAAATGCAGAAGACAAAGGGAAAACATGGTCATTGGAAGGAGATTGGGTGCATTCTTTTCAAATTAAAGAAAGGAGATTAAAAGATAAGTGATGTGTGTGGTAGAGGAGAGGGTGCATAAAGGAGAAAAAAAAAAAGACAGCCCAAAAATGGGGAACAAAGAAATAATAGAGGAAGACAAGTTAAAAACAAAAGAGATTGAGAAGATAAAGTAGTGTGTTAGAGATCACCATGAAGCCAAAAAAAGTTAGTATATTTGGTATTGTGATAAGATAATTTAGAGGCATATCAAATTTAGCACTTGAACAACATATAGAAAGAAGATAGGAGGGTGTTGGAGATAGATACTCTCACTAGAGATAGAGGAAAGAGTCATTTATTTTAATGCTCGTATTTTTTAACACACGCACACAATTATCTTCTACCCATTTTAACTTATTCAAGGGTCTTTTTACAACAAATATAATATATTTTCTAATTTTTCCAACGCCTTTTCTCAAAATTTGATAAGCCCAAACATGATTTGATTCATTGCAAATAAGGAGTTAAAGAGAAAGTGGCAGATTTTAATGGTAGATAAAAGAATTTGGATGTTCAAATTGCTTATCCTATGCTTAATGTTGATGTTCAATAAATTTTCATTCCTAATTTTTAAAACAACATTAGAGATAATTTAATATTTTATGAGTTTACTTCCTTTAACCAATTGTGTACAATGCTTCATAATTATTAGCTTTAAGTGAGCCAATTTGAATCATCCACATCAGTGGCTCAGGTTGACAAGAATGACATCACTCAACAATCATTCCAAATGTTACAAAATACAAATAAAGGACACATCAAGATTAACAATAATTATTCAAATCTTGTTTATACATAAGTGGAAGTTGCAACATGAGTTGTGGCTCCTTTTTCATAAATCTTTAAACCTATGCATAATTTCACCCTACGTTCTAAGTATTTGCACAATATCATGCTTAAGTTGATCAATGCTTATGTTCCAAAACTTCTTCCCATCAAACCTATTGACCTTTTGAAACCATTTCCTTCTTTTTATTATCCCAAATCCTTTTTCCAATATTACTATCAAACCGGTCATGATACAATTTTTTTTAATATGTTGAAACATATTATCCAAGACCTCATTGATTCCAATACCATAACTATTAAGGATGTTAATGATACAAGAAATAAATATGTGGCAACCCTTAAACAAAAAATTCAAATATATACCAATCCTCTCAATTCTCATTCTACCAATATTGTGAAGCCTACATATCCTTTGCCTTCACATTATACCAATTGCTAAGCCTATGAACCCTATGGTTATAGACTTTGATAATATGTGTGGTGTGACCATAAGATTCATCAATCTTATTGAGAAATCCAAACAAAAAGTTAATAATGAACCTTGAATTGCATTTAATTTCAAGGAAATGATTAAGACAGTTGAAGGACCACACTATGTTACTATGTTTTTAATGGAAAAATATCATGAGGAGTGCTTATTGATCTAGTATGTATGGTGAATGTTATTACTGGAATATATCTCTTTATACAATAATTTCATCAAGAAGATTATTAAAAATTTGATGTGTTGACTAAGGTGCATGATGGTTTTACTTGTCTTATCATAGGTTCCATTACCCTTACCATTCAAGTTGGTAAGAAGTGCTTAGATGAAACCATTGTCATTATTCCTATCTATAATAAATTTCAAGTGAGACTAAGATATCCTTGGCTTACTTCCATGAACGTTATTCCTTCTATTATCCATAAGTATTTAAAGTTATCTCACAATGGAGAATTATCACATGATAAATTGTAGTCTTTATAAGCCATTGGTGAGTTGTTGAAACTTCACCATTGAATTCATTTGGCTTCAAACACTGCAACCATTACAACCCTGACAAGACATTATGTTCCTATCCTATTGAAAATTCCAACATGACATGATATAAAAATTAAGCAAGTGAATGGATGTTCCACCTCCTCGTCTTAAACTTGAACTCCTTACTACACATTACATTCCTCCTATGTATGCTTCATCCCCATCTCCTATATCTTACAAATTTTAATACTTTTCCATATCTCTACCTATTGACATTCCTTTTGTTCCTCCTACAAAGGAAGAAAAGAAGTTGATGTTTATTGATCCCAGACTTTCCCAAATTTCAATTCGAACCAAGAGAAACTGTATTCCTAAAGATCAATAGAAAAGATAGTGTGCTAAGGCCCATGAAATCTATTCCCAAAATATGTCCTCCCCTATGACACCCAAATATGCTTCTTTCCCATTTGACCAACCTTTGACTAGCTCAAGGGAGGGAGAAAATATTACAAAAAATTGTCTAAGCATGATAATGGCTATTTTTGCATTAAAGATCCTACTATGATTAATTTAGATGATAATGTGGATGATAAAAATATTGATGCTAATAATGTTGATTCTAATGAATTTGATGATGTGCATGAGGTTATTAAAATGAATAATGAGATTTCTTCAAGATTTTATAAGGAATTAATCCTAGCTCCCAATGACAAATAAAATGACTCATCATTAGAGAAAGGACCTTTTTTGGAACTCGTAGTAGCTCCATCTACCTTTATTGTTGTTTCTCCTCTTGCATCTTGTGCACCATCCCTAAGTGATGTTAAGAAAGATTGTGAGGTGGATGATATGCTTGACTGACTTCCCTTGTGCAGTAGACTCTTTTGTGTATTTTTGTGTACATAATGGGCTTCCCCTATGATGTGTTGCTTGATATTGTCTTTGTGTTGTGTTAAGATCTCTTTAGATGAACCTTATTGCTCCGTTGACACAAGGTAATAAAGGGACTAAGCTTACGTTGACAATCTTCTATTTGTATCTCAATTATTCTATATATCATACATGTGCTATTGTCATAAATGTGTCTTTGTGTTCTCTACTTGGGGATGATTAAATGTGTGAAGATCTATCTATTTTTTGTCCCTACCATGTTTACTGAAAAATACTTTTGTTCAAATTTATCTTATCTGATCTTCTTCCATTGTGCTCATAGTTCCACTAACTTTAGGGGATGAGGCCAATTCAGTGAAATTATACTCGATATACATGAGTTATCAAATTCATATATTGACCCCTATTAGTGTATCCATTATGTGCTCTTTTTTTGTCATGTGTTATATTGCCCTTGATTTTGTCCTTTCCTAGGGGCATATCATCATGAAAATGTATTTGTCTTTTGGATGCATGTATGCTAACTTAAAGATATTGTTCCAGGTAAGGTTTATACAATCACTTTAATGTGGGGGCATACACTTAGCTCTTTTTTACATTTTATGCATACACCACAATCAAAATTCGTAGTCAATTTTTTTAGATTACTAATAAAATTATGGCTTTTGCTTTGTAATTTTCTTCTTGCAGATTTCCTTGCATACAATACTTTGCTTGGTTATCCTTGGGGTGAGTTGACTAGCATAATAGAACTTGTTAGACTTCTTAATTATCCTTTGCACCAATTCTCTACATGACTCATAATAAGCTTAACCTTACTAGGTTGACATAGTTATGCATTTTCTCTCTCTTTCCTTTCATGTGTTTCTCATTTTGTCTTATTATTAGATTGATAAGGTCCTAAGTCACTTAAGTACTTGGTGTTCCTTGTCTCTTTAATACCTTTACAAAAAATTTACAATGTTATGTTCTACTTTATTGAGAGTATGAATGTAGGTTCACACTCTTGCTAAAGTGGGGGCTAAATGTAGCATAGTAAACTATATCTGCATATAATTTATTTCTCACCTAGGCCTTATTTTAGTGTTCCTAAAGTCTTATACCCAATCATACTTGATCCTACTCATTTTGGTCAAGATTTTGGCTTCTTCTTTACATTTTGGATCTCTGATTTTGGCTTCTTCTTCTTCTTCTTCTTCTTAGTCTCCATTTTTGGGAGGACTAGGTTTCCCAAGGTGATTGAGTCTCAAGAATGGGTCATCTAGGGAGACCAAGTCCTTACAATTGGGGACCAAATTTAAACCATATAATATTTATCTTGTAAGAGTGGGAAATTAAATCTCATGTTGTCTTTCTTTGAAATTCAAAACCCAAAATGTAAAGAGAGGTATAAAAGCAAGTTACCCCCCTCATTAAGACACACACATACGATCATCACTTAGTTGCAATCCCAATTCAAGCATTCATGTTATCAATTTCTCAATAAGAAGTGATCAAGCATCCAAGGAATTGAATATAATGAGTAATCTTCATATCTATAGAATTCTTGATGACACCCACGATCAAATATTCCTAAAGTCATCTCTACAATGACAACATCAACATCTTCATGTGAGATTTTTGACATAAATAAGGCCTATGAAGGTATAAACATTTTTTTAGATCTAACCGCTACTACATGACAACATGCTTTTATTTCCAATTCATTTCAATTCCTAAACAAGGGTTTGACCTAGGCAAACCTCTATCAACCCAACTAAATCCATTTTTTTTGTGTGCAAGTGAACATACAATTTTAGGAGTAGATTGAGGTGTCAAAAGAATTACAAAACACTTTCACATGTTCAAAAAGGCCACAAATAGGTCATTCTCATTGATTAGACCCAAGACTATGTTGGTCTAATTGACTAAGTCATACTAATTCTTCTCCAAATTTTGGCCACAAGTTTATTTTTCTTCATACTTTCTAGACCTGCTACTAAAATCCACACACCTTTTTTGTTTAGTTTTGTTGTATATGCTAACAATCATCATTTTGTAATACATTTTCCTAGTTATTACATTACTCTTTAATAATTACACAATCATCTCCAACTCCCAACGAAGGACCACTTAATCAATTTTTTTCCCAAACAAACTTGAGTCAAGTGAATCATTCTCCCTCTAATGTGAGTAGGAAATAGGCCTAATATTCCTAGTTTGCATGTATAGAGTAGTGAACCTTTTTTTCCCTACTTTACACGACATTCTGATTTTACAAGTCCTCATGGTAGAAATTAGGGATTTTAGAGTTTATAAGGTTTACTATCTGTTGCCTTGATTTTTAAATGGGCCAAAAATTTAAAATTCCAAGTCATCTTCCCCTTGTGCGTGAAAATATATTGAAAATCTTAACTTCCACACCTATTTAGCCCCAATTCTTAACTTTTACATGCTTGTAGTTGTAATACCCCAAAAATGGGCTATAAGTTCATTAATCTCCTACATCTTCAATTCGAACGAAATCGACATCAAAGTCCTAATCTAAGGCACATCTAAACATCATCGAATCATAATTGATTATCTTAAATTCTACATCGGGGAATATTCCTAGTAATATTCCTAATCATCATAATTATCTTTAATTTTATAATTATTTGGCAATAAATCACATTTATCCTAAAATTTGATTAATTAAATATTTTGCATATTTAATTAATTAGATTTAATATTTGCCACTTAATTGTTTAATTAAATTTAATTATATCTATTATTAATTGTATTATTTAATTTTGACAATAAATCAAAATTCCTATGAATAATTGATTAAATTTTTATTTAATTAATTAAAGCATGTTGTCATTATTTAATAATATAATTTTTAATAAAAGTTTGGTAAAATAGTTAATTAACCCATAAATTAATTATTTTATTTCAAAAAGCAGTTAAGTTGAGAATAAATCACTTTATTTATTTATTAAATCATAATTATCCATGTGCACATTCAAGGACCAGTTAAACTCAAAATTGGAAATCAATGCAAGTTGTTAGCTTTTTGAAACTCAACATCTTTTCAAGTTTTAAAGTTGATCTAAACTTCTAATTCAAGTTGAACTGTGCTTTTGCATGATTTTTGTGACTTAATTATCTTTATTTAAAAATAACTCAAAAATCAAGTTGAGTTATTTGAGTGATTTATGGCTTTTTCTCATGCACCTCCAAAGCCTTGGATTTCTATAAAAACAAGGCTCAGCTCTTCATAATTCATCTCATATTTTACACAATCACGTTGGAGAATTGGAGGCTGAGGAATCAACTTGCGAATTCAAAGCTTTGTGAGATCAATTTCAATTGCATAGTTTTTATATCTTAGCATAAAATTTCATAGTTTTCATATCATTGTTAGAATCTTCATTGTTAGATCATTTAGCATCCATAGCATATCAGTTTATCATTCCTATTGCATAGAAAATATCAAAAATATAGATTAATTGCATTCAATTTCATATCCATCTTTTGCATTCAAATCCTTCATTTAGGTGTCGTCTAGGTCACTGATCTCGATTACAATCTGAGAACATCAATCTCGCACCTACTAGAAGGCAGTAAATCGCTTGGTTAGATAGTTTTCAATTTTGCACAATTTTGATTATAGCTAACCTCTAATGTTTTATTGAAGTGTTGTGTCTACAAATCAGGTACAATTTTCACACACACAGTAGTCTCAAACACTAACTTTTTACATCTTTTGACTCCAACTTCTAAATTTCACATGTTTTCAACCTCAAACACCAGCTTCACAATTTTTTCCCAAAATACTAACTTTCACACTTTTGGAACCCCAAACCTTAACTTTTACATCTTTCTCCCAAAATCTTAATTTTCACATTTTAGAAACCTCGAACCACAACTTTTGCATCTTTCATCCTGAAATCTTAACTTTTACATTTAAGAATTGAAAACCTTAACTTTTGTATCCTTGACTTCATATTCTTAACTTTTTGGTTTGAAAACCTATTTCTAAGATTTTATAAGTGTCTTCCAAAACTTTCAATAAAGTGCAATTAGCAAATGTGAACAAAGGTCCAACAACCGACAATTACCCCATGGAATTCAATGGTTTCCTAGAATGCCTCAAATTAATGCACTTGCATGGCATAAAATAATTTTAGAACCAACACGATATAAAGTTCTTGAAAGGATTTAGAAGCTCTCAAATATTTGAATTAATGGTGATAAATAGTCTTGAGAAAATCCAATCAGCAGTCATAAGACCAAATTGGTGACATTTAGCATCCTTTGAGTCTGTGATAATATGAAGAAGTACGCGATAGAATATGAAAGCCCATCGGAGTATAGAGGGAATTTCTTTATCCAAACTTGTGTTTACAATTACCATAGTTTACAGGCATAAAGATAAACTAATACAACCTTTGCAATCATCCTTCGTGCCTATACCAAAATGAGAGACCTAGAACAATAAATGGGCATTCATTACAATTTAACAAAAGTGTATTTTTGTCAGATATTATAATTTGAAATTCCCTTGTAGATATGCTTGTGTATAGACAACACACATGAACTATTTTATTGAATGCCTCAAAGAGATGTCATTTCATGGAATTTAGTATAATATATGTGTAGTATGGATTTTTCGAATAAGATTTAGAGCTCTCTAGAAAGTGCAAGGAATGTGTAAACCAATATCCTCTCTATGGTAAAATGAGAGTTTTGAACTAGCATATCAACATCCATCAAGACATATTGGTTATCAAAAATCATAATTGATAATGGTTATGAGAAATTATAATGTTGAAATGCATCCACACCGTGAGATCATAAACATCACATATGAACTATTTGATAGAATTTCTTGACGATAGGGGATGAAATAAGGAGGCACAAGCATGTACAAAAGGAATTTTTTGACAACATTTTTACACCTTTGTTGAAAATGCATGAAATGATATGCATGTAAATTGTGAAATCATGGGCTGGATCCCTATCATATGTACAATATTTCATCAAATTATAATGATTTTTTCTCTCAAGAGCCTAAACATGAGGGGTCACATAGTTGCAACTTCTTTGAACATATGTGTAAGGTAAAATGTTCGCATGAAAGATGCAACAATACATGTATTGTGACCTTTAAAACTATTCATAGAAGACACTAGTGTCATGAAAGGTATTGCCAAAGAAAGTGCATCATAAAAGGCTACACCTGAAATGTTTGACAAAATGTCTAATTGGATACACCACCCCATCAAATTAAATGACTACACAATGAACACAAAATAGATTTCTCAAGGAAAGTACCAAGTTCTTTTAATTCATGAAGCATTCTGGAATGAATCTTAACATTGTAAAGTTTTCTCTTGTGGATGTATAGTAATTAGAAGTACTATGTGTGTCATGTAAGTGTAAGATATGGAAGAAAACACGGGGCAAGTAAACTGTTTGACCAAATTCTCTAAGGCACATTAACTCATGGGATATGATTATTATAGGAGTAATACAATATGCATTTGTTGAAAAGACTTCAAAAACATGTGAGTGAATACAATTAATTGGTGTTTATTCACAACTACAAAGAGTATATCAACAAATCACATGGATAGTTTACCAAAGCCTATAGAAATATGGTCATAAGGAAGGTACGATCATAATGTTGGTTTTAGTTTCCTTGTTTCACAGAATTTCACCAGCTCAAGCATGTTGATTATTTTTTCCTTATATTTCAAGTTGCTCCTATCCCATATATTCATTTTGAGTATGATACAACTCAAAACTATAATTTGGATAATATTTTATATTCAATTATTCAAATAGAGATCAAATGATCAATATCATTGTTGACAATAGTTGATGCCCTCTCACATAGTGGGGCAAACAATTGAGAAAGTGGTTGGTATTTTGAGTTTTCATGGAGGAGATAATTCTATGGATGTAACTCAATGGTGTAGAATTGAAGAATGAGTCCTTGGTGAAAGCCGACTCATGGATTTCTTTAGATAGGGTCAAGAATAGTCATATTTATGTGTGAAGCTATTGATTGTTTTCATTTCATAAATAGCCAATAAGGTTATCTTTTTGGTGTTGAAGGGAATTTGTTTTTTGAGAGTCACTTTACTTGTGACATAGTGAATACTATTTCATACAAGGATACTAAAAGATTCTAAAGGTGTGAAGTTTTACATAAATGAAGATCCAAGTTTACAATGGTTGGGTGGTGAGATACTTGTAGATACAAACAAGGCTAACAAAGTTGAAGAAGTACCTTAGTGTAAATCATAAGTCAAAGTTATAATTTTCCAAATTCATTTTGTAAATAGTGACTTTGGTCAATTTTTGGTTTTAGTTAATATTTTGAATTTCCTTCTATTCAAGTTAGGATTTTGGGTTTTAGTTTTTAAAAGTTAGAGTTGGTTATAAAAGCATGAATAACTTTAGTGCTCTAACTTAGTCGATTACTAACCTGAAATTAGTTAGTTATGAAGGCGAGTCTATAAATACAAGGCTATTTGTAATAATAAAGGGACTGTAATGGAGGGGAAACATCGGCGAACTGTGGTAGAGAAACATTTTGAGAACTTTAATGTTCACACTTTGTACCTCAAGGCTTTTGAACTTGTACATTTTTAAAAGGAAAATAAGGAATGCATTTGATTCATATGTATTGAATATGGTTCTGAGTTGTTATTTTCAATTTATCATATGTCAAATTCATAATATTTTTGTGTACTTGTGTGATCTATAAATGTTTAGTTCAACTAATATATGTAAATGGTGAACACGTTCATATCTTGTTATCTAGTTTGAAGGTGCTAAGGTGACTTATTTACTCATGTATGTGGAAATATGTTTCCCTTCTTTCATCACCATTGCATACTGTCCAAATTTATTCTTGTGCTTGAACCCTTATTGTAATTGTCATTAGTCATGAAGTTTTATTTGTCATTTGTATGTCTACTTGTAACATTTTTTGTTATCTAGTCTCTTTTAGTTTTGACTTTCTTCTTTTTGTAATTTTAGGTGAAAAGCACACAAAAACCTCAAAAAACTCCATCATATGAGGGATCTTTCCCTCTCAAACACAAAGGAAGATTAAAACTAATTGTGATTTAATTTTAATTTCTCCAACTATTGGCATGGTTGTCATTGCAAATAGTGTAAACATGGTCAATTTTGAAGAAACACTCATAGTGACAAATCTATTTTCTAACATATTTTGGTGATTCTGTTGGGGATTACAAAGTGCCAATGTATGCTACTCCTCAGAAGTCTTAACGTATCTTCCCTAGAATGAATCTTGAAAACTCTATCTGAAGGTTCATATTCAAAATAATGGTCTGGTACAAAGGAAAAGTGGAAAGCGTTAGTGATAGTGATGATGAATAATTTTTCATATCAAAAGAATTAGGTTCCTAATGAACACAAACAAGTGGAGTTCTTGAAGAGGTTTCATGAAGGCTTAAAACTCATTCAAAAAAAGAATCATCTGTCTTTTCTTCAAAATCTGTGAAAGATTGAAGAAAAAGATGACAAAGATAATCAATTTCTTTCTCATGATCAAGAATCTTTATCCAAAAGATTTTCTATGTGCAAAGACAAATAAGATTTTGTTGAGAAGTATCATTCATGTGAATCAAATGGATAATTATTATGAGGAAAGAAGTCCATTTCTTATACCTAGTTCTCAACAAAATCAGACTCTTGATGACCCAAAATAAATTGAGTTCTTGAAAATATTCTATGGCAATATGGAACTTTCTCCTAACCAAGTACATCAAAAGATCAAAGAAAATGATGTAACAAAATTTTATTTTCTTTCTCATAATAATTTGTCCAAATTAGTGGCATACAACAATGATGAAGGTAAAATAGATATATTTCTCTTGCATCTATTATTGTGTTGTTACTCAACAAAATTATACTCTTAGTGATCCTCACCAGATTCAATTTTTGAAAAGCTTATATGTGATAGAAACTCCCATAGTGTGCTTGCACAAGTATCCTAAGTCTCTTGTTGTTCCTAGGTTACTCAAGACTCTGTCTTTGCTTCTAGGATCTTCCAAGCCCTAACTCAACCAGTCTAGGACTTTTCAATACCTCTCCAAGAGGTAACAATCTTTGTGCTTCACTAGGGGTAACTATCATTAGTTTACTTTCCATTCCTTAGCTCCTTCTTGGATCCATTGAAGTGCTTCTTTGTCTTCTCTCCTTAACAAGTGTTAGCAGGGGTTTCAATTTATTCTAGACATCTTCTTGAAATCCATTTGATCCCTTTAAGTTAGGGTATCAATTCATTCTCCTTTGATCTCCAAATTCTTAAGAAAACTTGGCAATTAGGCGTAATTTCTCTACTAGCCCTGTTTGACTAGTTTTTGCCAATTCTTTCAAATCTTTCCCAAACAACCCCAAAAGAAAAGATGATATTCTAACACCATTTATTGAGTTATGAAATATTTTGTAGGTTTCATTTCTCCAAGCTCTTCGTACAGTGGATTCCTACTTTCAAGGGCTTTTAGGGCTAATTGGGCTTCACTCGACCAGTCAGGTATTTTTGCTTCAAAATGTGGTCAAATAGATTGGGTAAGGCCTAATATTCTTCCGAGGTCTCTATACAACCCCAAGGATTACCAATCCACACTTGGATTCATTCTTCCAATCGAACCCCTACATTCAAACACAATAAAAACTTCACAAGCTCCTAGTCAGGTTACACTGACTCGCCTAGGGCTTGTCCTTAAAAATAGTTAAACAAATCTTCAGAGATCCTCCCTCTATATTTACAATATACATGGAATCCCCTAGCATATCCCTCAAAGCTGTGATGATTCCATAGTGGGGTTCTATGGGGGAGTCATTTTTCATCACACAGTCCTGAATGAACCAATGACTTGTTTATTTACAAAATAATTTATAGAACTAACCTAAAGAAATGATAAGTACTTCAAACCAACTTAAAATGAAACCAACTAATCTAATTTCAAAAATCCCACACAAAGTGAAAGGATTCAATCCATTGAAGGACTGTTTCAAGCACAATTGTTTCACTGTCACACAAAACCAGTATAACACAGTGTGTAGGCTCAATGCTTAAACTTCTTGCTCAAAAACTCTAACCTTAGGAAATGGGCTTCTTAGGGCTTAAATACCTTCACATGATAGGTATAGGTTGTTAGGATACTGACCAAGCCCTAAAGACAAATTGTGTCTTCATGGAGACAAAGTTGTCAAGCAACTTTGAAAAGTTGCAAATGTTGTAGTGACAACATTTTGACAACTTTTACATGTTGTCTCCTAACTTGTTCCAATCACCTTAAAAATTCCTAAAATGATATTAAAACATGATGAAATCCATTTTAGGATTGTTTAGAAACTTTTCAATGCAAGTGAAGGCTTTTGACCGAAATTCCTAAGTTTAAACACCAAAAAGACTAGAATCTAAACTAAAACTAATCACAAACAAAACTACTAGATAGGAATAAGCCTAATCTAGGCCTCCTGGACACACACACACACTAGACCTTATAAGGCTTTCCACACACTCCTAACATGGCTAGGGTTAGTACAAGCCACACCAAAAACTTAGAACTTTGGAGAAAGACCTAGGTGCTCCTGCACCAATATGGAGATGTGATTCTTTCTCCTGACAAAGTGCATCCTTGTTTGCTTCAAACATTACAAGAAATAAAGAAAAAGGATGACTCTAAGAATTATTCTCTTGATAATAAAAAAATATATCACAATTCAAATGTTGAAAGGGATCCACCAGAACTTGTATGCATGAAAGAAGATGAGGTTTTCATGAATGCTCAAGAAGATTGTCAAGAAATGGTGTATAAAGAAGAAGGTGGTCACATTGATGTATGTGGACAACATTGTGAAAATTTTAGTAACTAAGAAGAAAATTTTTGATCAACTTAAAAACATTAAGCTTGAAGAAGAGAAATTGAATGACTTCAAGAAATGCATTCAACCAAAGATTGAAAAGAATGGTGAAGAGATACATCAAGATGAATGTCATATCATTTTAATTCTGAGTTGTTGTCTCAAGGCTTTTGATGATGATTTATTTGGTGGAAAAGACATTCCTATTTATTCATCATTGATTACCAAGGTATAAATACATATTGGTGAAATTAAAGGTATGAGGCAATTCATTCCTCCTACAATGTCATCACTAGGTAACGAGATCCCTATGTTATTTATGTTAAAATAAAATCAAGTCTTATCTCTAAAAGATGATCTATTGAATGAAGAGGAAAATACTTGTGCTGTAGTCTTGTATTATGAGTTAGTAGAGAGTTTTCCATTAAAAAGGTTACAACTTATGAGTCATAGCATTGAAAGTCATTTGGTGAATAATTATGATAGTTATATCATGGATGAGACAAAAATTATTTGTGGATATTGTTACCCTCAATTTTTCTTAACTCTTGGTTTTAGTTTTGGTCAGTAAACATCCTAAGTTGAAGTTGAACTTTAACTTTTCCAAGTTCAAGTTCAAGTTCATTAACTGTTATGAGTTATGTAGCATCAATGTTTGTCAATTCCTTCAGTAATTCTGTCGGTCTTCGAAGTCAAACCTGAACCTGAACCTAGTCCTAAACTTTAAATTTTGTTCAAGTTCAAGTTCATGTTTCAAGTACAATGTATGACACATGGAATATTCAGTGGGATTTCTCTTTCATTCCGTAGAAAGTTGCCTGTTTCAAGCACTCCAAGTGTTAAATCAATATTGGGAAGTTGTCGTATAGGGTTGTCAAATTTGACTGGATGACTCATGCAAGTGAATTGTGGAGGTGACAGTTGATGGCATGATGTAGGGAGTGTCATTATTGCAAAAATATGGTAATCAAAGAATGTCCTGGGGAATTGAGATTTTCGTGTCGATTTAACTTGAAAATTAATGAGGAGTAACTCCAGATGTCATATCAATCATTCCTTCATTAAAACATTTATTATAGTCGTGCTGTGAGGATTTACCTAAAATCCTATTGGCCATTGTTAATAAATGAAGAATGGTTAAACATTTTTGTTAGTCATTTTGCTTGTGGAGAAAGAAGGAGCGACGAAATTGGTGGTAAGAAGGTTACAAGAAATATGGTGCACAGAAAATCGATGAGTCCTCTTCTTCCCTGTAGCTTTTAGTTTATTCAAAAGGTCTTTCTGTGTTGTAAATCTTTTCTCTTTTGCCAGTAAGATGCCTTTGTTTCACCCCAAACTCCCAAAAGAGGAAATTAGAACCCGATTATTAGTCTCCCTTCCAGACATTGGTGATGCCTCTTTGGTGAATGTAAGTTTAGGGGAACTATGTGATAGGGTCAGAAGTGCCTCTGAAGGTTCCTTTTCAAGAAAGCTAGTAGGGAATGGGTTAATGGAGGCCGCTACTTTTCCCCCAGCTCTAATTTTTCCCGAACTGTTGTTAGAATGCACCAATAAATATGACGCTAAGAGAAGATGTATCAAAGATGCTTTAGGAAAAGTTTTGGTCAAAATAGGTCAGGAGACATTAATGGTGGCTCTGCAGATTCCAAATAAAGAACCGTATGAACCTTGGACCTATACCGAGGTGGACCATGTGTATGAAGAGGACAAGAAAAATTATAGCTCCTTAATAGCTTAGACATGGCTTGCGAAATCAAAGAAAGGAGGGTCTAGATTGCCTAAACCCCTAACAATCAAACATTTATGTAAGGAAATCACTGATATTGTATTCCTTCTAAACAGGGTGAAGGGGAACCTACATGCATTTCCCTGGGAGAATTGGATGTACTCCTTTATCCAAAAAATTCTAGAAGGAGAGAAATTTATCGACTGGGCTGATTTGATAGTAGAAAGACTTCACAAAGAGCTCCTAAATGTGACCAACCTGACTACTTTTTACATGTCTTCCTACCTTGTCTATGTTTTGGCCTATTGCAAGAATTGGGAGGGGCTACCTCACGAGTTGTGGATAAATGACATGAAAATATATGACTATTTCACCTGCCTACAGAGTGAAAGGTTTCCTAGTGAGTTCACAATGGTTAATGATATGTTTTCAGCCAAGCTAGTCTTTGAATTGCGTGGAAGGGATAATAATAGGCTCTTTGAGGAAGTGAAACAAGTGATAAACATATATAGGTTCCATTTTATTCAATTCCCAGATTTACTTATCTCAGGGCTGGAGCATTTGATGAAGAGCCATTACGACTTCCTAGGTTTTGTCTAGATAATGTGGTCTTAATGGAACTTTGTAGGCAGCTTGTCATCATTGAACAGAAATTTGGCAGCTCCAAGAAGTCTTCAGGCATTCTTTTCCCTATTGAGTTGGGTTATTACAAGTTCAAGTGGAAGGAGAATTGTTTGCATTTCATTTAAAACCTTACACTCCTAGAACAAATTTTGATTATAGGGGTTTCGCTAGGTCGAACCTTAATGTCCCTAACACATTCATGCATATTCCTGAGTTGGAGAATTTCTGGGCCAATTGTTCTGATGAATTGGAAGTCAAGAAAAGGCTGTGGTCTAGATTGACCATGAAGCAGATTATCACTTTCAGACTGGATATGAATACAAATGGGGTAGAAGAGGATAGCAAAGTTGATGTACTCGACTCCCAATTCTTGGAGAATTTAGAGGCCCTTCCTATCCCAGAGTTAGATTGGACGAAGCCAGAGGAAGATGACTTGCAAGCGAGAATGGTTAGGGTGATTGAAAGAACAAAGGCATGGTTGTTTGATAAAAAGGCTTCTATAATTCCTTCGCAACCTACCAAGAAGCAAGTGAAAACAAAGAAGAGGAGTTCATCGAGGAAAAATTATGTTTTAACTAACATAAATATTGATTAATCTTTTGCAGGAAATCTCGAACCTGAATTTGAACCAACTTCTCCTCAAGTTCAAGTTCAAGTTCAACTCCGAGATGAACCTGTAGCCCGATTCACCCGATCAAGCTCTAGGACAAAGAACAAAGCTAAGCGGCAAGAAGTGACTCCTAGTGTCATTGTGAATTTGGACCCATCTAAAGTTGACTTACAAGAAAACCCAGTTGCAGATTCCAGTGTGCTTGATATGTCGGATAACCAATAGTTACAGGATGATACCGAGAATACTCCAAAGGATTCACTGGTTCTTCTGAGTAGTTATGATACATAGAAGAAACCCTCTATGGATCCATAATGGCTGGAGAATTCTATTGTCAAAAAGAGAAGTGTGGTCCCTCTGTCTGTGCCCATTGAGGATGTTCTGAGCAGGTGTTTAGGAAAGACTCTGAAGACTAAGAAGACAAAAATGGAATCCATAATTGATTTTGATGAAAATAGTGGTTGCTGGATGGCAGAAATCGCAAAACTAGTAAACGAAAAAGATGAAGGGGAGGTTTCAGCCCAAGATTTCTAGATATCTAGAGTTGATTTAGGGAGAGATAATAGAGCCACTGAAATGAAGTTATTCAAGGTCTCAAATAAGAAGATTGCCAATAGAGTCTAGAAGGATGCTAAAGAAAAACAAGAGATGAAGGAGGCTATGAAAAGCATGGCCCAATACATAAACACCATCCAACATCTGAAGCCTTTTCCTTTGAGCAAGATGCTAGCTTCCATTGATATTAAATCCCCAGACAATCAAAAGTTTCTTGATCATATATAGAGAAACAAGGTGATTAGCAGAACATTTGAAGAATGGGTGGAGCATGTAAAATTAGAGGCTACTAAGAAACTAACTCACCTAAATCAATCTCACATTGAAGGGAGTCACCTGGTAAAGAAATTTGAGGAAAATATCAAAGAGTGGGAGTTAGAAAAGGCTACCTGGATGAAAGAACTCCATTGGATGGAAGAGATCCAAGAGTACGACCTGCAAAAATTCTTCACAGAGAAGCTAGTCCCAGGGTTAGATGATATAACCCTTTATGTTTTGAAGGATGTATTGACTAGAGGAACAAAGCCATAGCACAAGGAGTTTCTAAAATAAAAGAGCTCCTAAAGGGACTAGGAATAATCAAAGATATCATTTCAAATGATATAAATTAGGTGGATAAACAGTGTCAAGGGGCCCAAGAGGAATTAGCTAGGTTGAGTGATCAGGTGATCAAGAGTGTCAAAACCTAGTTTGATGAGCTTAAAGAAATGAAGGCACCAATAATCCAAGACTTTTCAAAGGTTGCATGGGTAGATTCAATGCTTATACTTCAACAGGATCCCCTGGTTATGCACAATGAAAAGGTGGCTCAAGTCAAGAGAGAGAAGGAAGTATGGAAACGGTGAATCAATTATGTTGGTTTGCCACACCAACAAGTGATATCCAAATTCATAGTTGCATTTGAAGACTAGAAGGCAACACAACTTGTGGCAGCCTCGATACCATAGCTATTTGAGACACCTGGCTCTATTTTGGGGGTGCTTTGCACCCAGTCCCATTTTTATTGCTTTATGCTCAGGATAGTTATTTAGTTTAAAAGTATTTATCTCCAGTAAAAGATTGTTTTATCTAGTTAGTTGCTTAAGCCCCGCGTATTTGAAAATTTAAACTTATTAAGGGTTCGACTCTTTGAGTTTTTGGGAACTATTTTCTGTAGACTACACTATAAGCTTTTTTTGAATACTGATATAATAGAATATATGAAATATCATATGGTATTGCATGTATGTTTGAGCTTTTGAATTGATAGATACTATTTTTTATCCTATATAATTCATTTTCTTGTGGAATTGAGTTATATTAAACAAAGCTCAACTATGATATGAGTTGATCTTGTGCTTAGAGTAACAGAGGGAATCATTACAGAAGTTTTAACTTTAAAGATTTTAAAGTTTGAGGTAGTGTTAGAAGTAAATGTTGTTCTTTGAAAATCTGCACATTCTTTTCATGTTGATGAATTGAATGTTGACCTTATTTATTTGTTCAATAAGATTGTATTGAAAATCTTTTTGGAAGGTAGTTGTGCCTTAAAAATTGCAGAGAGTTTTCCTTCAAAGGAACTCAATTGTTACTGTTGAGGTTTTTTTGTTTCTTTTATGCTTTATGGGAGTCTAAAAGATTGATTTAAAGAAAGGGAAAAACTGTATGCTAATAGTTTTTGGCAACTCTAGTGGGGATGAGTCTAAAGAGTAGACCATGATTTAAATCTTTGTAATTTAATGATCAATTATGGTGTTACCCGCTGAGGTTATTCCTGGCCAACAAGAAGTTCCTTCGATTTTGTAAATAGCCCTTGATTTTTTTGATACTCAAGAGGACATAATTGCCGGTCTTAATGCAATAGCTTGGAAGCTAGGAACTAGTGGACAACAATATCAACAAGTCAGGTTAGTCCTTGAGGAAGAAGAAGAAATTAGAGAGTGGTTTAGGGGCTTACCCATAGCCCAAGAGGTTGTTGTAGTGGACAGAGCAGTCCAAAGACCTTGAGAGTAGGTCTTTCTTTACATATTTGATTCAATCTGATTAAGTAAGCTGGCCGATAAAAGATTTACAAGAGGAGACCAAGAAAAGGGTCTTGTTGACTCAAATTTTGAAGATCTAGCAAAGCTTGATTTCAAACCCCAAACTCCTTCAAGAGAAAGATGCTACAAAACAACTAGTAGGCCTTCCTCTCCAACCAAATTTACTCCTGCGACCTCTTTTCAATCCTTGGTGCCGCCGGGAACCCTAGCCCCTACTTTCATAAATCTATAGCCTTTAAATATCATCTTACCTACCATGGCTCAGAATCAACCTCGGGGTACGGTTGTGGGACCTTTAAGCTTAGGAGAAAACTTGGGAAACTTTCCTAAAGGTTGAGATATTTTACCTAAATTTAGTGGTGATGGAAATAAATCTCCAGAAGATCATTTGAATGCCTTCAACACAACATGCGAAGTTTTGGCTATTGGCACCCCAGAGGTAGCTGTCAGGCTCTTTGTCCTGACATTGACAGATGTTGCAGTCGATTGGTTTCATAATCTAGCCCATGCCCCTATTACTGATTGGGATACCATGAAAAGAGCATTTGAGACTAGATTTAAGTCAGCTGATGATGCTAACACACTCTTGATCCAGTTAAGTCAAATGAAGAAAGAGATTCAAGTACGTATGAGGGAGTTCATGGCAAGATTTAACAAGGGAATTTTAAAAAATTCTAGTTGCAAGCAAACCCAATGATGAAAATCAAAAGGGGTTTTTCTTGAATGCTATGCCTCCTGATGTTGTGTTTCCTTTAAAAAGAGCTAGGCTAGCCACCCTAGACGCTGCTCAAACTCTTGCCATTGAATTAGAGGATGATCTCATAACAAGTGGCAAATGGAGAAAAGATGTACAAACACCTAGCTCCCAGCCTTCCACTTCCTCATCATTAGAACCTGTAATACAAAGACTGATGAATGACCTAATAACAATCAAGCAACAGTTACCTAAAGATGCTAGTCCTTATGAAAATATCCCTTGCAAATACCCAACTCAACGAGCCTCAAGCTCAGGCAAACAATTTAATTTGTCTCCTCCACAACAGAGATTGCAAATTGAACCTCCTCCAAATAAAGGCAACATGTGTGTTTTCCATCTTACTGATGAGCACAAAGGGGATTCATGCCCTGAAAATATACGATATGCACAGCCTGAAAAAGAAGCTGCAGTGAAGGTGACTGTTGAAGACATATCCTCTAAAATACTTGGTGACTCTGGAAATTTCTATTTTGAATATGAATCAGACTCTGAAAGGGGTGGTGACATATTGGTAACTTTAGGGGATACTTCTTGCTCAGTTTTGACAAGAAATCAGCGTGGAGGAAAAGTGAGTAATTGGTCTAATGTAGCAACTAAGGATAGCAGAAGTTAGGCCAATGAAAATCCGAAGGTCCCAAAGACAAGTAGTCCAGAGGTACAAATCTTGAAAAGGTCTGAAACTGAATCTTCATTTAGTATAGTTGATTTTTGTAAAACTTCCAAAGTACAAATCTCTGCTATGGATTACTTAAAAATGAACCCCAAGGAGTTAGATAAATTGGTTAATTATGTCAAAGGCTCACCTGTTGAACCTAAGGCTCAACAAACTAATAATACATATTTTAAAGGAGAGCCTATAAAGAAAGAGGACAAAGCTGAACAAAATCCTGCAGATAAGCCCATTCCTACTATTCCCTCTAGTTTGAAACCAAAACCTTTCTATGTATCTTTATTTATTCATGGCTTCAAACTAAACAATTGTATCATTGATTCAGGGGCCTCAGATAATATCATGCCATCCTCTGTAGCTAAAGCATTAGACCTCCCTATGACTGACACCTTTGGCCGCTGCTATTCCATGGATGCTAAGCAGGTCCCACTCATAGGTCAAATCAAGGATGCTCAAGTTGCTTAAGTAGCTTTCCCTAATAAAAGATTGAAGCTAACCATTCTAGTAGCTGATATTCCAACTAGCTATGGAATGCTACTAAGCAGAACCTTTTGCGGAGATCTAGGCGGTGAGATAAAATTGGATTGGTCTCAGGCCATAGTCCCTATAGGGAATAAGAAGGTTACTCTACTCCTAGAACCCAGGTCCAAGTAAATTATTTTTCCCTCAAAAGATCCCAAATCTCAAATTTTGTATCAAGAGTCTGAGTTTGCTAACTATGTTGTCTTATTTGAGAATGATGTCCTAGGTCCTATTATTGCAGATGAAGAAGTTCCTTGGATTCTTGAATTTGATGGCAGTTGCTCCTCCACAAGCTTAGGGGTAGGGGTGGTTGTTATTTCCCCTTCTGGTCTCAAAATCCCTTTTCCATTCAAGCTAGAGTTTGAGAATATGAACAACACAATAGAATATGAAGCCCTATTGTTGGGTCTAGAAGAAGCAAAGAAAAAAGGCATTAAGATTTTAAAGGCACAGGGTGATGTAGAAATAATTGTTAAACAAGTTAAGAGCTTATTCTCAGTGAAGAATGAGAGACTGAAGCATTACATGAATAGGTTTTGGGATGAACTTGAGTGGTTTGAGGCTTTTTCAATAGAGACAATTCCCAGAGACTATAACTCAAGAGCTGATGCTCTAGCAGGATCAACATCCCTATTGATTCCACATCCAGACTTCATAGAGGACCATTATACAATTGAGGTTATACATAAGCCTAGTGTACTTGATAATTCTTGTTCCTGGCAAGTCTTCAAAGATGATGCTCACATTAATGAATTTCTGCAAGGGTTGGACAAATTCTCAACTAATTACTTTGAAGGATCAGAATCTGAGTGCCATGAATTCTATCCTCGAAAAGAAGTCTACTCCTCAGAGGAAGAGATTCAGCTTAAAGGTAACTCCATACCAAAAGGACTAGTGGAGTTAGAGAGGCTTTTTGATAGAAGAAATTGTTACTTAAACCAACCTGTCATACTAGATAATGTCCCTTCGGGTGAATATGAAAAAATTAACATTGGAGATGAATTTAATCCCAAGTTGGTAAACCTAGGGGTGTGTTGCGACGAAGGTGAGAAAGGTCATTTTACCAAGTTGCTAAAAGAGTAAGAAAATGTTTTTGCTTAGTGCTATGATGATTTGAAGAATTTTAGGCAGGGACAGTTTACACACCATATTCCTTTGAAACCATGAACGTCTCCTTTCCATCAGAAATTGAGAGCCTATAATCCAAAGGTGGTGGATGCTATTTTTAAAGAGATTGACAAATTGCTTTAGACAAGCATTATCTTCCCCATCCATCATTCTACATGGGTAGCCAACATAGTTCCTGTGCGGAAATAGAATGGAGAGATTAGAATCTATGTGGATTTCAGAAATCTCAATCAGTCAAGCCTTAAAGATAACTTTGCTTTGCCTATGATGGATCAAATTCTTCAGATTGTAGCTAGCTCAGAGATGTTGTCATTGCTTGACAACTTTTTAGGCTACAACCAGATCAGTGTCGTAGAGGAAGACTAGCATAAGATGAATTTTACCACGCCGTGGGGCACGTTCACCTATAGAAGAATGCCTTTTGGACTAATTAATGCTGGAGCCACATTTCAAAGGGCTGTGAATTCTACTTTTGGCCACTTGTTAAATAAATCCATTACTATTTATTAGATGACATGACTGTGTTCTCCAAGAGCCATAAGAAGCATCTAAGAGACTTGAAAGAGGTTTTACAAAGGTGTAGGGATCATGGTGTTTCTTTAAATCCGAAAAAGTCAATCTTCTGTGTGACAAAATGAAAGTTGCTGGGTCATTTAGTTTCAAAGTAAGGCATTAAAATCGATCCAGAAAGGGTGAAAGCCATCCAGCAGTTATGTCTTCCTGTCAATCAAAAGGGAATAAAGTCTTTCTTTGGTCAAGTTAATTTCTTGAGAAAGTTCATTCCTGATTTTGAAGAGACATCAAAGCCGATGGCAGACCTATTAAGTGAAAATTAGAATTTCAAGTGGGATGAACTAGCTGTCAAATCTTTTGGGAAGATAAAAGAGGCTATAGCCAATGCTCCAACATTAATCCACCTAGATTTTAAAAAATATTTTATCATCTATTGCTATGCATCAAAACACATGATGTCTGGAGTGTTGTTACAGATGAATGAAAAAGATGAAGAGGTGCCTATTTCATTCATGAGCATACCGCTTAAGAAATATGTGTTGGGCTATTCCTAGACTAAAAAATAGGCATTCGCAGTGGTGAAGGCAGTCAAACAATTTTGGTATTACATCCTTCATTCACATTCTGTAGTTTTTGTTCCAAACTCGGCCATTCAAAGTATTCTTACTCAGTAGGAAGTAGTAATTAATAACAGAGCTACTTGGGTAGCGAAGGTGCAGGAGTTTGATTTGGAGATCAAACCCACAAAACTAGTAAGAGGTTAAGGTCTCTGTAAACTGATGACCGGAAATAAAGAAGATCAAGGTTTGCCCAATTGTATATTCATTGGAACAAATGATTCATAGTTCTCATATGTATCATTCTTTTTGACTTATGGAGAAGCCCCAAGTAACTTGTCAACTAAGGAAAAGAGGAATTTATGGCTAAAAGTAGCAAAATATGTCATTGTGGACAATGTCCTATACAAGAAGGGATTGGACAAGATGTTCTTGAGGTGTGTAGATAAAGAACAACAACAAAGGCTATTACAAATATTCCACAATGAAGCCTGTGGAGGACACTACTCCTCATTTGTGACAACTTTTAAGATTTTAAGAAATTGCTATTATTGGCCTGGAATGTTCAGAGATGCATACCAGTGGGTGGCTAATTGTGAGAAATGCAAGTTCTTCTCAGGGAAACCCCAGTTGGCTTCTTTACCTCTAAGGTTCGTAATCATTGAAGAACCTTTCCAATAGTGGGGGCTAGATTTTATTGGCTCAATTAATCCAACTTCAAGTGGCAGGCACACCCATATCCTTACAGCCATAGATTATTTTACTATGGGTAGAGGTTGTACCAGTTAAAGTGACCACTTCTGAGGTAGTCTGTAGATTCCTAAAAGAGAACATTGTCACTAGGTTTGGAGTTCCACTCAAAATAGTGGCTGACAATGCTCAGAATTTTTCATCTTGAGAGATTCAACTTTTCTACTATGACCATGGAATAAACTTGTCTCACTCTTCAAATTATTTCCCTCAGGGAAATGGCCAAGTAGAATCTATAAATAAGAACCTGATTAATATCATGAAAAAGCTTGTAGAGGAGAGAGGAAAAGATTGGTATAAGCGGTTATATGAAGCATTGTGGATGGACATAACCTCTCCAAAAAGAGCTATAGGAATTTCACCCTTTGAACTGGTTTACGGGGTTGAAGCACAATTATCCCTTCTGCTGGAATTGGCTACCGCTAAATTATAGAGGTGCATTGAGAATGAGGTTTTCAAGGATTCATTGGAAAACAAAATCATGTATCTATCAAAAATTGATGAAGAAAGAGAAGAGCTAGTGGATCACATAACTAGTCATCAGTTGAAGGTGAAAGAAATATTTGATCGTCGTGCTAGACCAAGAAAATTTATGGAGGGAGATAAGGTCCTACTCTGGGATAAGCATCAAGAACCAAGTGGGGCGCATGGAAAGTTTGAGTCTCTCTAGAAGGGGCCATTCGAGATCTCTCAAGCTCTAGGTCCAAATGCCTTTAAACTGAAGTATGTTGATGGAGATGAATTACCCCTATCCTATAATGGGCAGGATCTCAAGCTTTATTAGTTGTTTAAGTTTCCTTTTCCTTTCTTGTATATAAGTTTTGTGTTGCATCTATAGGAGTAGAAAATTTTGTTGTGATGAGTCGACTTGGTCTAATAAGTTAAAAAAAAAATGTCTTGCGAAAACAGAGCTTCTAGGTTCATTTCTCGGTCCTGAAAAGTGTTGGTCCCCAGTCAGAGCCAGTTGTTACCCTCAATTTTTCTTAACTCTCAATTTTAGTCTTGGTCAGTAAACATCCTAAGTTGAAGTTGAAGTTGAAGTTGAACTTTGCCAAGTTCAAGTTCAAGTCCATTGATTGTTATGAGTTATGCAATGTCAATGTTTGTCAATTCCTTCAATAAGTTTGTCGGTTTTCAAAGTCGAACCTGAACCTGAACCCAGTCTTGAACTTTAAATTTTATTCAAGTTCAAGTTCATGTTTGAAGTACAGTGTATGACACATGGAATATTCGGCGGGATTGCTCTTTCATTTCGTAGAAAGTTTCCTGTTTCAAGCACTCCAAGTGTTAAATCAATTTTGGGAAGTTGTCATACAAGGTTGTCAAATTCGACGGGATGACTTGTGCATGTGAATTGCGGAGGTGATAGTTGACGATGTGATGTAGGGAGTGTCATTATTGCAAAAATATGGTAATAAGAGAATGTCCCGGGGAATTGAGATTTTCATGTTGATTTAACTTGAAAATTAATGATGGTTAACTCCAGATGTCATATCAATCATTCCTTCATTAAAACATTTATTATAGCCGTGGTGTGAAGATTTACCTAAAATCTATTGGCCATTGTTAATAAATGAAGAATGGTTAAACATTTTTGTTAGTCATTTTGCTTGTGGAGAAAGAAGGAGCGACGAAATTGGTGGTAAAAAGGTTACAAGAAATCTGGTGTGCAGAAAATCAGTGAGTCCTCTTCTTCCCTGCAGCTTTCAGTTTGTTCAGAAGGTCTTTCTATGTTGTAAATATTTTCTCTTTTGCTGGTAATATGCCTTTGTTTCACCCCAAACTCCCAAAAGAGGAAATTAGAACCCGCTTGTTAGTCTCCCTTCCAGACATTGGCGATACCTCTTTGGTAAATGTAAGTTTAGGGGAATTGTGTGATAGGGTCAGAAGTGCCTCTGAAGGTTCCTTTTCAAGGAAGCTAGCAAGGAGCGGGTTAATGGAGGTCACTACTTTTCCCCCAGCTCTAATTTGTCTTGAATTGGTGTTAGAATGTGCCAATAAATATGATGCTAAGAGTAGATGTATCAAAGATGCTTCAGGAGAATTTTTGGTCAAAATAGGTTGGGAGACATTAATGGCGGCTCTGTGGATTCCAGATAAAGAAACGTATGAACCTTGGACCTATGCTGAGGTGGACCATGTGTATGAAGAGGACAAGAAAAAGTATAGCTCCTCAATAGCTTAGACATGGCTTGTGAAACCAGAGAAAGGAGGGTCCAGACTGCCTAAACCCCTAATAATCGAATATTTCTGTAAGGAAATCACCAATATTATATTCCTTCTAAATAGGGTGAAGGGGAACCCACACGCATTCCAATGGGAGAATTGGATGTACTACTTTATCTAGAAAATTCTAGGAGAGAAATTTATCGATTGGGCTGATTTGATAGCAGAAAGACTTCACAAAGAGCTCCTAAATGTGACCAACCTGACTTCTTTTTACATGTCTTCCTACATTGTCTATGTTTTGGCCTATTGTAGGAATTGGGAGGGGCTACCTCACGAGTTGTGGATAAATGATATGAAAATATATGACTATTTCACGTGCCTGTAGAGTGAAAGGTTTCCTAGTGAGTTCAAAATGGTTAATGATATGTTTTCAGCCAAGCTAGTCTTTGAATTGCGTGGAAGGGATAACAATAGGCTCTCTGAGGAAGTGAAACAAATAATAAACATATATGGGTGCCATTTTATTCAATTCCCCAGATTTACTTACCTCAAGGCTGAAGCATTTGATGAAGAGCCATTACAACTTCCTAGGTTTTGTCTAGATAATGTGGTCTTAATGGAACTTTGTAGGCAACTTGTCATCATTGAACATAAATTTGGTAGCTCCAAGAAGTCTTCAGGCATCCTTTTCCCTATTGAGTTGGGTTATTACAGATGCAAGTGGAAGGAGAATTATCTGCATTTCATTTAAAACCTTACACTCCTAGAACCAATTTTGATTATAGGGGTTTCACTAGGTCAAACCTTAATGTGCCTGACACATTCATGCATATTCCTGAGTTGGAGGATTTTTGGGCCAATTGTTCTGATGAATTGGAAGTCAAGAAAAGGTTGTGGTCCAGATTGACCATGAAGCAGATTATCACTTTCAGACTAGATATGAATACAGATGGGGTAGAAGAGGATAACAAAGTTGATGTAATCGACTCCCAATTCTTGGAGAAAGTAGAGGCCCTTCCTATCCCAAAGTTAGATTGGATGAAGCCAGAGGAAGATGACCTGCAAGCGAGAATGGTCAAGGTGATTGAAAGAACAAAGGCATGGTTGTTTGAGAAAAAAAGGTTCTATAATTCCTTCGCAGCCTGCCATGAAGCAAGTGAAAACAAAGAAGAGGAGTTCATTGAGGAAAACTTCTATTTTAACTAACATAAATATTGATCAATCTTTTGCAGGAAATCTCGAGCCTGAAGTTGAACCAACTTCTCCTCAAGTTCAAGTTCAAGTTCAACTCCAAGATGAACTCGTAGCCCGAGTCACCCGATCAAGCTCCAGGGTAAAGAACAAGGCTAAGCAACAAGAAGTGACTCCCAGTGTCATTGTGAATTTAGACCCATCCGAAGCTGACTTATAAGAAAACCCAGTTGCATATTCTAGTGTGCATGATATATTGGATAACTAGCAGTTATAGGATGATACCGAGAATACTGTAAAGGATTCACTGGCTCTTCTGAGTAGTTATGATACTTAGAAGAAACCCTCTGTGGCTCCACAATCGATGGAGAATTTTGTTGTCAAAAAGAGAAGTGTGGTCCCTCTATCTGTGCCCATCGAGGATGTTGTGAGTAAGTGTTTAGGAAAAAATCTGAAGACTAAGAAGACAAAAATGGAATCCATAATTGATTTTGATGAAAATAGTGGCCGTTGGATGGCAAAAATTGCAAAACTGGTAAACAAAAAAGATGAAGGGGAGGTTTCAGCCCAAGATTTCTAGATATCTAGAGTCGATTTAGGGAGAGATAATAGAGCCACTGACATGAAGTTCTTTGAGGTCTTGAATAAGAAGATTACCAATAAAGTCTGGAAGGACGCTAAAGACAAACAAGAGATGAAGGAGGCTATGAAAAGCATGGCCCAATACATAAATGCCATCCAATATCTGAAGCATTTTCCTTTGAGTGAGATACCAACTTCCATTGATATTAAATCCCCAGACAATCAAAAGTTTATCGATCAAATACAGAGAAACAAGTTGATTAGCAAAACATTTGGAGAATGGGTGGAGCACGTAAAATTAGAGGCTACTAAGAAACTAACTCACCTAAATCAATCTCACATTGAAGGGAGTCACCTGGTAAAGAAAGTTGAGGCAAATATCAAAGAGTGGGAGTTAGAAAAGGCTACCTAGACAAAAGAACTCCATTGGATGGAAGAGATCCTCGAGTACAGCCTATAGAAATTGCTAGCAGAGAAGCTAGTCCAAGGGTTAGATGATAAAACCCTTTATGTTTTGAAGGAGTGTATTGACTGGAGGAACAAAGCCATATCACAAGGAGTTTCTGAAATAAAAGAGCTCCTAAAGGGACTGGGAATAATCAAAGATATCATTTCAAATGATATAAACGGGGTGGATAAACAGTGTCAAGGGGCCCAAGAGGAATCAAATAGGTCGAGTGATCAGGTGACCAAGAGTGTCAAAACATGGTTTGAAGAGCTTTAAGAAATGAAGGTGCCAGTAGTCCAAGACTTTTCAAATGTTGCGCAGGTAGAGTCAATGCTGATACTTCAACATGATCACCTGGTTATGCACAATGAAAAGGTGGCTCAAGTTAAGAGAGAGAAGGAAGTAAGGAAACAACGAATCAATTATCTTGGCTTACCACACCAACAGGTGATATCCACATTCATAGCTACATTTGAAGACTGGAAGGCAACGCAGATTGCGACAACCTCGACACCATAGCTATCTAAGGCACTTAGCTCTATTTTGGGGGCGCTTTGCGCCCAGTCCCATTTTTATTGCTTTATGCTCAGGAATTTTATTAAGTTTAAAATTATTTATCTCTAGTAAAAGATAATTTTATCTAGTTAGTTTCTTAAGCCCTGTGTGGCTATATATTTGAAAACTTTAAACTTAGTAAGGGTTCGGCTCTCTGAGTTTTTGGTAACTATTTTATGAAGATTACGCTATAAGCTTTTTTTGAATACTGATATAATAGAATATATGAAATATCCTATGGTATTGCATGTATGTTTGAGCTTTTGAATCGATAGATACTGTTGTTTATCCTATATAATTCATTTTCTTGTGGAATTGGGTTATATTAAACAAAGCTCAACTATGATATGAGTTGATCTTATGGTTAGAGTAATAGAGGGAATCATTACAGAAGCTTTAACTGTAAAGATTTTAAAGTTTGAGGAAATGTTTGAAGTAAATGTTGTTCTTTGAAAATTTGCACATTCTTTTCATGTTGATGAACTGAATGTTGACCTTATGTATTTTCTAGTTAAAAGCACACATGATTTTACATTTATTTGTTCAATAAGATTGTATTGAAAATCTTTTTGGAAGGTAGCTGCGCCTTAAAAATTGCAGAGAGCTTGCTTTCAAAGGAACTCAATTGTTAGTGTTGAGGTTTTTTTGGTTTCTTTTATGCTTTATGGGAGTCTAAAAGATGGATTTAAAGAAAGGGAAAAACTGTATGCTAACATATATGATACCATAGAAGGTAGAAATTATTATTACATTGAAAATTATCTCAAATGATTGGATCATCAAAATGTGAGCATTGATAAATAAAAAGAAGTGTAAAATAATGTTCATTTTTATAGAAGCTCCACTTTTGATTATTGTCCCGAGACTTGGGAATGTGGCTTTCCTTATGGTATAGTATCTTCTCAGTTTCCCATTCATGACCATGAACCTTAATTAGTAGAGGTTTATACATCTAAAGAGATATTAATTCTTGGGGAAGCTAAAGTAGTTCAAGGAGAAAGTCCTATTTTGTATCCTTCACAGGAATCAAGCAATTAAATAAATGAAGAATCCTATCCTACAAAGAAAATACGATTTGATGAAATGTGTTGTGATCAAGGAATTGAAAAAGGTGAGGATGAGGTAAAATAAAGTTTCACTTTAATGCACATAAAATTAACATGTGAAGATGAAATACTTAGTCATGAAGCCTGTGTAAAAGATCCATTTTCTCTTGAGCATTAATCTTAGAAAAATATTCCTCATTGTATGGATCTATTAGATGATGTATGTATCAAAAAGGAAAAAATGATCTTGAATTCTTATCATGACATAGGTCAAATAAAAGATCAAGAAGGGATGAAAAATGAAAATCATCATATAAAAGTCAAGTCCAATGAGAATGTATTTTCATATCCAAATCATTATTTGGAAGGTTCAATTAGGATCATAATGATTGAAGAAAAATATTGGAGTTAATGATAAAACAACCCACAACTCCCAAGAACACCTGCATGAAAACACCTGTCACAAAAAGAGAGAAGGAAAAGCTATGGAGTTTTGAACGCAAGGATCCATGAAAGAAGAGACATTCTTGATGTGCAAAAACAAAAAATGCAAATCAAATAAAAATTAATGTGTTGGCAATTACAAGAGAGATCAATCCTTATAAATGGAGATCAAAACCCTAAAAGGAAACCTAAGTTGCATAATAATAATTAATAAAAGAATTAATTATTATATGTCTAAAGTTTAGCTTAAGTAAAGAAAGAGATAATAAGTGACTTAATAATTAAATCAATATGATTTAATTAATAAGAAAAATAATTATTTACTCTAACACCCCCCCTTAAGATAAAATTAGGGTGTAGCTAAAAACCTAGAACATCTACTAAAAGCAAATGGGTGCCGACAACAAAGGCCTAATCAGGTACCCAAGTACAAAAGAGAGTCTCTATAAAGCAAAGAAATAGAGAAAACCACATGGGAAAAACTCTACTCCAAAAAGAGACAAAGACTAGTGAAGGACTAAAGAAGACTCCAAAACTAGAGAATGTTCTAGAAAATAGGAACAAGCAATGAACATGCAAAACATCACTGAAGCAAGAAGTTGCAAACTTTGTCAAGAAGTAACTGCTAATCTGAAGAACCTCCACTGAAATAGAACATGACTAGGTAGAGAAAATTGTAATCTACATGAGTGCCCTCAAATGACACTACTTTAATCAGGTGGCAAACAAAGGAAAACAACTGAATTCGAAGATACATATGGCATAAAATACCAAAACCTAAAGATTTGATCAATCAAAGATGGAAGATTGCCTATAAAAATAGGAATGAAAGAGTGTCCATATGGTAAATGATGTATCTCACCGAAATACATAGGTACCTATCCACTGCATCCGTCTAGTACATAGGAACAAATATTGAATACATAGCTCACACCATCAAACCAAAGAAGCATAAGAACTGGTAGTAGAAACCCCCCCATAATGTTGACAAGGGAGAGGTGACAAGTACACTGAAAATATTGGCCAATAAGAACTGCATGATGAAGAACCAAGAACATCGAAGGTGCAGAGAAAGTACAAGAACATATAAAGACATACTAAGGCTAATGTTGTGGAAGGAACACTCACATGACAATGGTATATTAAAAACAAAGGCAAACATCAAACCCCTCATGGCACTTTATAATGGAGTGCGGGTACAAAAGACACAAACATGTGCAAGATCCCAAACATGCAATAGAATGACACTTTATCTCAATGTGTTTGCATAAAAGAGTTCTTAAAAAAGATGTATACAATTCTCGAAGAAGATAGAAGGCTTTAGAAACATGAATAACAACCAAAGATGAACCATCCCATACAAGGAAGAGATCCCAGGACTTGAAACATCAAAGATATTCACTAGAGTGCATAAATGAAAGAATGAACAAAATATACCGGGAGAAGAATCTGGAAAAATGACTAACAACACTAAAAATTTTCATAGAACAATCTTTCCAATGATATCTTATTTTCCAAAAATGGAGTTTGGATGCACAAGATATGGCTCACGGAATGCAAAAAGGAACTTGTGGCTTTGACAAAAAAAACAACAACAAAAAAGCAAAATCAAAATTTCAAACCTCTAGATTTGGATAGATCTCAGAAAGAGCTTTTTAACGATATCTCATTTTCCAAATTTTGAACCATATGCTCAAGTTATGAGCAAAAAACCAACAAGTGTTCTGAAAGGGCCCAAAAGGTACATGGAAAATGTTGATGCAGTGTTAACATCAACAAGTCATGAGCTTAAATTTGACGTCCAAACAACTGTCACCAAAAAAAATAATAGGCCCTAGGAGCCAAAAATTTTTAGCCCTTGGTCATGTGGTGACTAGGAGGTTAATGGAAGGGGTTGGGGTTTAAACCCCTGGTCACATGGGTGACCAACAACGTGAGCGATGGGGGCTACGGAGCTGGTGGTTATTGTGACATTAAATGTCACTGGTGTCTATGAAGATAATTGTAACATTAAATGTTGGTGGCAACCGTGATAGTTCTGGTGGTGGCGTTGTTAGCGGCCTCAAAAATTTTGTTATTGCCTCAAAGTGAGTGGCAGGGCCATATGACCTTGACACCAATTTTTTTTCCCTTGGATAGAAACGTTGTCTAAACTAGATAAATTTTATATGGGTAAAAGCACAATTGAGTGTCACCTTTTAGGCTAACTCAAATCACTTGGCCCAGTTAGACTCAGCCCAATTAGACTGACCGATTCTAACTAGGCCGAGTACATGTAGGTGCCACGCGGTGTAGTAGATTAGGCCGAGTGGTACTCGGCCAAGTAGGACTCGACCGAGTCTAAATGATATTTTTAATATAAAAAAACATCCCAAGCCCCTCATTTGCACACTAGTTGGTTGTTTGAGTGGGACCAACCCCTAGGGGGGACTCAACCTTGTCAGACTTGGCCTAGTTAGACTCAGCCCAGTCGGACTTGACCGAGTCTACCTAGGTGGCATGCCATGTTGGCAGCCAAACCTCTAAATACACAAAAAAAACTAGAATTTTGCACATCTATTATTCCTTTCTCTAATCAAAATAGAAAATGTTAAAAAACTAAAAGTACCCTTTTCTAGATCTCAAAAGTACGATTCTGGACATATAAATTTTATATTGTTTCAACTAGAAAATGTTAAACAAATTTGCTAAAAACTACATGTAGGTATATTAAACTTTGAGAAGACGTTGATTCGAAAAATATAGAAAAATGCTAAATCAATTCAAAATTTTTTTTAATTCATATACGACCCTAGAGGAGAGAGTCCTCTTCAAGAATATGTAATTTATTTGGTTTTTGGCATAGTTTTGATAGGGGAAAAGTGACAGGAGAAAAAAATTGTTGATTTCAGGTAAGTTTGACTTTGAATACTTATAACAGGTAAACTATAGATCGAAAACACTTTTTTTTTTTTTCCTGCACTAGATATACATGTCATCTAAAACATATTCTGAAATTGGATGGAAAAACAATGTTTTACTTATAATGATTTGACGGGAAGTAAACTCCCTGTGTAGTATTTTTCAGGACATGAAAAATAGACCTAAAAAATTAAAAAAAACATATTAATTTTTGCTCAAATTAATTTTTAAAAATTATAGGCATAAAATTCATCCTATTTTACACATTTCATTAGTTTACATCATCTTCAAATTCTCAACAGAGATGTGACTTTTATGCCCTTGAAGTTTTTCAATTTTGGTGTTGTTAGCCTCTTCCTTTGTAAAAGGGTGACAACTTATTGTGCTTTTACCCATATGGAAATAGGGGTTTTCAGGAACTTTGAACACAACGGTGAGGTTTGTTTGAGCCCAAAGTGACCAAAATTAAAGGTCCCCTAGATCCAATAGAAAACTTCTAAAAGTTACAGATCTGATGAACAAGGCCGAATATCTCAAGAAGAGAATAGGGGCATGAAGGTCTGAAGCTTTGATACCATATTGGAGTTGATGAGAAAACAACCCACAACTCCCAAGAACAACTGCATGCAAACACCTTTCATAAAAAGAGAGAAGCAAAAGCTATGGAGGCCTGAACACAAGGATCCATGAAAGAGGAGACATTCTTGATGTGCAATAAAAAAAGTTGCTAATGAAATAAAAATGAATGTCTTAGCGATTACAAGAGAGATCAATCCTTATAAAAGGAGATCGAAACCCTAAAAGGGAACCTAGGTTGCATAACAATAATTAATAAAATAATTAATCATATGCCTAGAGTTTAGCTTGAGTAAAGAAAGAGATAATAAGTGACTTAATAATTAAATCAATATGATTTAATTAATAAGAAAAACAACTTATTACTCTAACAAAAAAGAGTGGCAGGTCTCAAGGAAGAATCAAAGAATCAATGTTGAACGATTAAGGGGAATCCAAGAAGAAATGTTTTGAAAGAGGATATTCAAGCCACCAAGTTACAAATCCAAGTTTTCAAGAGTGCATTGAGAGGTTTAATGTTATAATATTTCAATTCATTCAAAAAGAAATGATCAATAAAATGCAAAGGAAGGAAGAGTTGATTCTTACTTCTACCAGGGAAGTTGCACATTCTAAAAATCTTGAGGATAAAGTTCAAAGAGAAAGGTTTCCACTAAGTGCACAAGTACTTCAAGGTTTCCACCTATTATTCCACCGTGACATCTATTTTTCTTAGCAGATCGATGGATTTTCCTAAGCATTCAAATCTGGTTTATTGGTAGGGGTACCTACCTTATACATATTTTAGGTAAATGTTTTGCTGTGTTAGGTCTATTTTTGGCTTGCCTCAAGTTTATTTGGTCAATCCCTATGTTGCCTCCCTTTATAACTCTATTTCCCATGGATAACACACTAATCACTCTATGGTTTCTAGGTTCATTAAATGTCCAGATGTTGCCTTGATCTTTTGAAGGGGCCAAAAACTTAAAATTTTAAGGTATTTTTCCCCTTTTGCACAAAAATATATTGAATCTCAACTTCCATGCCTATTTGGCCCCAAATCTTAATTTTTATATGCTTGGAGTCTCAAACATTAACTTTTTACATCTTTTGACTCCAAACTCAAAAACTTGCATGTTTTCAACCCCATACACCAAATTTCACAATTTTTTTTTCCAAAACACTAACTTTCATGCTTTGGGAATCCCAAACCTTAAATTTTACATATTTTCACCAAAAATCTTAACTTTCACATTTTAGAAACCCCGAACACCAAATTTTGCATCTTTAATCCCAAAATCTTAACTTTTAAATTTAAGAATTGAAAAGCTTAACTTATGCATCCTTGGCTTTAGATTCTTAAATTTTTGGTTTTGAAAACCCTATTTCCATATATTATAACCATCTTCCACAAATTTCAACAAAGTATAGTTAGCAGATGTGAACAAAGGTCCAACAACCTGTAATTACCTCATGGTATGCAATGGTTTCATGGAATGCCTCAAATAAATATGCTCACATGGCATGAAATGATTTTTGAACTAGCATGATATAAAGTTGTTGGAATGGATTTAGATGCTCTCAAATATTTGAATTAATGGTGATAAATAGTTTTAAGAAAATGCAATCAATAGTTGTAAGACCAAATTGGTGACATTCAACATCCTCTAGGTCTATGATAATATGAAGAAGTATACGGTAGAATATGAACAACCGACAAAGTATAGAGGGAATTTTTCTATCCAAACTTGTGTTTACAATTACCATAGTTGGTAGGCATAAATCTAGATTCATACAACCTTTGCAGTCATCCTCTGTACCTATAAAAAAATGAGAAACTTGGAATAATAAATGAGCATTCATCAAAGTTTAACGAAAGTGGATTTTTATTAGATGCTATAATTTGAAATGCTCTTGTAGATATACCTACACACAAACAACATACATGAATTGTTTTATTGAATTCCTTAAAAAGATGTCATTTCATGAAATTTATCACAATATATGTGTAGTATGAATATGTCTAATGGGATTTAGAGCTCTCTAGTAAGTGCAAGGAATGTGTAAGCCAATATCATATTGTTGGCAAGTTGACTTCACTAAGAATATATGACTAGTTTTGTGTTGTCATTATGGCAACAAAGTCATACGAAGTTTTGATGTCAGCGCACTAACTTGGAAGATCATAATTCGACTAAGTATAGAAGACATAGCAGATAGTGAAGCACTTGATGATCAGAGCATCAACACACGTGTGTATGATCGACTTTTGGTATGCGCTCTTGGATATAAGCTTTTGAGTATGTTATTGTGCTAAGTCTAAGAATGCACAATCAGATTTGATAGTATCGAGAAGTTACAACAAGTCTAAGTGGCACTGACAGTTAAGAGATAGAGCAGAACATAATATGCAACCGACATGAAGTTTTTTGTTTAGTGCTTATCATTTTGTTTTGTAAAGGCTATGCACCTATTGTAATAGTGATGTAAACATGTTAATATCACTGTATGTAAACATGCTTGAGCCAATTAATTTGGAAGCGTTGTATGTGTTAGGTTTTAGGCCGACACAGTATTTAGTTTTGGTTGCACCCATTCAACATGTAAATATATGACATGCGCTTTTGTATTTGAGATAGATATGAGAGATATAGAATATGGAAGATATATAGAAGAGTAGAAGTATGCGAGTTTAGTCAGTATGAGATAAAGCTCTAAAAGAAGTTAGAGCAACAACACACAAAAGGAACTGATCAAACAACAGTGTCAAAGCAATAGTTCACCATTCCAGATATAGTGTGTATCTGATAACTAGGAGGTTGTAGCCTTCTTCATTGAGTAGTGAGCTCTGGCAGTGAGCCATCCTCCCATGTTAGGGTTTGTTTAATTAGACTCTTACTTGAGTCATTGTACTCAGCTTTGTAATGACTGATCCTAAGAGGGTAAAGGAACATTAACAGGTTCATAAGAGTAGTACAATTATTTGTGGGTACTAATTCCCACTGGGGTTTTCCTCTGGCCAAGGTTTCCCCGTAAACATATATTGTGTTATGTGTTATGGTTGAATATTTCATTTGCTTTACTATTCATTTCAGTACTTAAGTAATTGGGCTAAGTTTCAAGTAGTAGAAAAACATTAATTGTAGAACACTGATCCAACCCCCCCCCCCCCTCTCAGTGTTCCCATTCTTAACACATATCATAATCCATCAAGGAATATTGGTTAGCAAAAATGATAATTGAGAATGGTTATATCTACAATGTGGGATCATAAACATCACACATGGAATATTTGATAGAATTGTTTGATGACAGGGGATGAAATAAGGTGGCACAATCACGTACAAGAGGAATTTTTTGACGACATTTTTACACCTTCATTGAAAATGTATCAAATGATATGCATGTAAATTGTGAAATTATGAACTAAGAGCCCTATTATTTGTACAATCTGTAATCAAATTGTAATGATTATTTCTCTCAAGAGCCTAAAAATGAGGGGTCACACAATCACAACTCCCTATGACATATGTGTAAGGTGAAATATTCACATGAAAGATGCAATAATATATGTATTATACCATTTGAAACTATTTAGAGAAGACACGATTGTCGTGAAAGTTATTGCCAAAGAAAGTGCATCATGAAAGGTTGCACATGAAATGTTTGATTGAATACGCCACCACATCGAATTAAATGGCTCCAGAATGGGCACAAAACAAATTTCTCAAGGAAACTCCCAATTTGTTTTAATTCATGAAGCATTCTAGAATGAATCTTAACATTGTAAAATTTTCTCCTTTGGATGTATTATAATTATAAATACTTTGGCCGTCATGTAAATACAAGATGTGGAAGTTGACACAAGGCAAGTAAAATATTTGAACAAATACTCTAAGGCTCATTAACTCATGGGATATGATTATTGCACGAGAAACACAATATGTATTTGTTGAAAAGACTTAAAAAACATGTGAGTGAATACAATTAATTGGTGTTTCCTCACAACTACAAAGAGTGCATCAACATAACACATGGATAATTTAACCAAAGCCTAGAGGAATATGGTCATAAGGAAGGTGTCATAAAATGTTGGTTTTAGTTTCCTTTTTTCATAGAATTTCACTAGCTCAAGCATGTTGTTTATTTTGTCCTTTATATTTCAAGTTTCTCATATCCCATATATTTATTTTGAGTATTTGGATGAATCAAATATATAATTTAGATAATCTTTTATATTCAATTAGACAAAGAGAGGTCAAATGATTGATAAAATTATTGACAATAGTTGATGCCCTCGTACATGTTGGTGGGGAAAATAATTGGTAAAGTGGTTGGTCTTTTGAGTTTCAATGGAGGAGATAATTCTATGGATGTAATCAAAGGGTGTGGAATTGAAGATTTTATAAAGTATTCATTCTTCAATTCTAAATAAGATAAAGTTATAAGATAAATAGGAATATGTATAACATAGTTAACAAGGAATTTGTACTTTCTATCATTTGTTTCAGCTTCAAAGGACCATTTTCAATATGTTACAACTTTATTTTTCACTATTTTTCTACACATTAGTGCCCTTGTTCTCTATTTGGGCACCCTTGTTAGGTATATTAGTTTTTATTTTATAGACATTAGTGCATGTATTCTCTATTTATGTTTTCCATGTTCAAGATATGGGTATTGTGTTTGGTTTTATATTTTGAAGATCATGTATGTAATTATTACATGTGCCCACTATTGGGTACATTTATTTCTTATATTGGCACTTCTATACAATATATATATGATATTGGAACATTATTTGTGCCTTTAACTATTGTCTATATTTTTTAATCTTATAATTACTATTTGGTGCTAAATTTGTGATCAACTAATCAACTGGTATAGCTATTTACATATGTCAAAGACTAATATCATACAACTACTAATAGTTTGATGTAGGTTTCATGAGAAAGTATTATTTTTCTGACTAGTCTTGGCACTAAAGTTAGCTTAGTTGGTTAATGAACTTGCTTACCATGCTTTGAATCTTGTATATATAATCTTTCTCATTGCTCATATTACAATCTTGGATGAGAAAATTATCACATGCTTTATTTTTTTAGCTTAGATTTGTGTTACTAAAGGATTGGTAGTCTTTTTAGTTGAAAACTTCCAAATGTTGAGAAAGAGGGGAGGGGGGGGGTGAAACAACATGCAAAAAACTATACTTTTCTATCATTTTAATCTTTTAATGAATATATTCAATCTATCCAACCATCAATAAAAGATATGGGAATGATAAAACACACACAAGAATGCCAGATTTACTTGGAAACCCAATGCAGGAAAAATAATGGTGCGAATCTTACTCACAATATGTATTTATTATTACAATGAATGTTTAAGCACACTTCTTCTTAAAGAAGTACTTGTAGGCTAAGGTGCACCGCCTTAGGTCAAGATGCAAATCTACACAATCTACCAAAAGTGTAACTACTCTTCTATAAGACATAGGGAAATGATGAAATAGAAGGATATAGGATCTCTTGATCAAGGACTACAAAAAATCTACCAAACTCATAATTTTTCCACCTTTGATCTATTATATTTGTATTACACTAACTTCTCTTTTAATCCCAAATTAGTTTGCACACATCCACTTTGATCCACACTCATGCTCACTCAAATCTTCAAATCACATGTCTATAAATATATCAATTTGATCAAGGAAAAATATATTTAGGTTTTCCATGATAGAAATAAGCATCATTTACACAAAGTCATCCACCTCAAGCATTTAAATACAATGTGGTTTTCCCAAAGATATAAAGGAGACCCAAATAAATTATAACACACCTACAATAAATGATTTCATCTAAGCACAAGCATCACAACCACCTTGAAGGTCTGATCCAAATGAAATGTTAGAAAATCATTAAATAATAGTAATTGGTCAACCCCAAAACACTATCCAATGCACATGACACCATGAAAAGCAAAATACACCATGATAGTACCTATTTCAATCTCTTAACTCTTCCTCCAAAGAATATTTGGATTGATAATTCATAAATCAATTCATTACAATTAATTAAGTCATCAAGAGACCAACATAGACAATAATATCACACTTAGAACAACATACATTCACTTGCAAAGCAAAACAACATAAGATTATCCACCAAATCACACAACCTAAATTTCTAATATAGAGAATTATTTGAGCCTATCCTGACTATTCTTGAAGCTATCCTTATTGTCAATTCATCTCAAAAAAATATAACTTCTTTCTCTGAACTTCTATAGACATAAAAATATGATAGTGCAACATTTACAGACCATACATTACAATAAAAAAATCACAATCCATCAAAATCTTATGTAGAAGAATGAAAATAATTCTCACTTAAGGACTTCAAATACTCTTTTTTGTAAATTCCAACTCGCCATACTTCCATCTTTTGGATATGCCACATACTAATCATCAAACATTAGAATAATATGTGAGCACTTCAAGTAGTCTATCTTGAATATTAGAATTTAGATATTCTTTCCTATATATCATACTTTAGATCCTCCTTCCTACATATCACCCATCATATAATCTTTCCTACATATCAACCATTAAATACTCTTTCCTCCATACCTCAACATTCCATAACACCACTCTCCATGAGATACATCGCTAGACATAACTCTCATACTTCTTTGCATTAGGTTGACATCAATGCACGTAGCATGTTGACATCAATGAGAACATTAAACTCATAATGCTAATAATATCCCCCTCTTTCATTTATGGAAACACTAAAAAAAAGCAACCCGATGACTTATTATTTGCACTTCTCTCCCAACATCAAAGATAATGGGCACAAAAAAATTGAAAGATCTTTTGATTATGTCAACCAAAGTTTTTGAGGTTCTCTCTTGGTAGGCTAAGATCCCCTAAAAGTTGCCAAAATATGGACTCCTTCTACAGTGCTAGATTTAAAACACCATTCGTGCTCACCCTTCGGTCACATGATCATATGGGGCACGTTTTCAACATCAAGGTCCTTGACACCGACTGATATGTGTCATCCCATTAGAGTTTCTAGTTACTCTGCGAAGGATGCACCCTCTAAAAGTTCTGCTAGCCCACCATGTGTCCCCCATATACCCACACTTTAACGAGGCCTACCGACACATACTTAGGAAATATTATTCCCATAAGGAATTCTACGACTAATAGTATTCTAGATGGTTGTTGTTAGGAATAGTCCCAAGAGATAACTAAGAGGTGGGGGGGGTGAATCAGTTATCTACAAGATTCAATTCTTTATCCAATTAAGTACATAATAACATTAACATACACAATAAGATAACACTTAACACAACACCATAATTTTGGTTACGGGGAAACCCAAATAGGTAAAAACCCTGGTGGGAATTAGCACCCACTATAAACTGCACTAGAGTATAATGATCCTTGTTAGAAGATCTTACAACCCTATTAGGAGTTGATCTTTACAATGCATGAAGTACAGTGACCTGGTCAAAGGTTGGACCCTGTTAGGAGTCTTTTATAAATAGCCTTGTTAAAGGTGAGGACACACTGTCCGGGAGCACACTGCTCAAATGGTGAAGGCTGCAACCTTCTGCATAACAGATACACACTATATCTGGATCTTGGTGAACTTGGAAAGTAGACCTATTGTCTTGATCAGTTCCAATGAATAGCATATACTCTCTTCTTCTTCACATAGATCTTCAACTAATGATTGACTATTTTAGTACATTCACATCTTCTGGTCTGCTGTTTCAATCACACTTAGCAATCACAACTGACTGGCTATAAGTATCTTCCTCCAAATGATATAATCAAGTCGTCCTATTAGAAATTCCTTAAAATCATAATAGAGAAACAATATAACTCTCCAATAACATCTCAACAGCTAAACCAAGCACGCAACACAAATAGGACCGCACAACTCAATATGAGTAGATGCATTGCTTCACACTGTCGGCTCCACCAAATTAACTAAAACTTTATTTTCATGCTAAAACATGTTATGCACTCTTAACCAAACATTCTTAACTCATCTCCAATCATGAAACCAAACACACATATCGAAATGATAGGCGCAACTACTAAAACAATATAAACACTATCGACTCCATCAGATAAACTCATGAAAATGTAACTGGCAAATAGAAACATCATAACTCAACTTCAACTGTACAACTGACTCTACGTCCATAAACATAGCAACATAAACATGTCTACAACACAAATATAAATGCGCAAGGCTCTATCATAACCATGCTGATAATCACATACACAACTCTGCCTATAACACTGTTAGGAACACTATTGATACAAATAATTACACAATTGTCTGCACTCAAAATCAACCTCTGCGTCTATGATATCATGTTGATAACATATCAAGGCAACATATGCTCAAGACTCCATATATTAGATTTCAACACACGCTGCTTACTATACGTTGTCATCAATGACAAACATACAGTCAACATTGGCTTGTTGGCAAATCTCCAACAATTATTTCTCTCATGCCATTTGGATTGGCCTATGCAATCATGATATCTCTGATCAAGTTGCCACCATTTTTGCTTTCGAGCCCAGTCGATAAGCATACTATGATTAACCAATTAGAAGGATACATTTTCTTGTAGCATAAGGAATTGAGAAATCCATGCTAGATTTTTTAGCATGTAGATCAATTATAACAAAATTTTAATCATTTTGTGATCATGTTGATCGAGGGTTGTTCTATAAAACCTTGGAGGCTTGCAAAAATGAAAGAGGCTAGAAATATTGAACTTTGTTCAATAGGTGAAGAAACACACTGTATTATTTTTAGATTTGCATTTTTAAGAATAAGACCCTATGGCCTTTCGACCAGGGGCACATATTATAACATTGATTTTTCTGGGGCATTCTCTCTCACCTTGTCGTGTTTTCTCTTAATAAATTATGGGGACTATATACTCAGTGCCTTTTCCTTTTTGTCAATCATTGTGTCATGTGTTGAACTCTTATAGGTTTGGCCCAACTTGTTTATGTTTTTTGCAACCTTCTCCTTAGGAAGAAGATGTTTAGGAAGTGAGGTCTTTTCTTTCAACCCTTATTCAAAATATTTCTGTCTGCTTCAAAATAATGTCAGGTATCTTGTCCTTTGTTGAGGAGGCTTGCTTTTGCTTTAGGAGTGACATGCCTTAATTCAAATTCTTGTAGATGCTTCTCACGACCAGATATAAATGTGTGAGCCCTATGTTTAGTGACTTTGGCTTCTTGTTCTCCTACCAATAATGAAGGGAATGCGGTGCACTGTGTCATGAGCAGATGAAGGCATACAAATTTGACTAGAAATGACCCAAATTTGCAAATACCACCTGACAAATTCTTAGCCCATCCAACAAAGCTTTAATTTGACATTTCACCTCCTCTTAGCTTAGGTTATTTGTTAAAGGTTGTTTCCTTCCTTTTCCCCAAACACCAACCATGAAGAGTCAACTTTTAAGATTCTGGAGGTTGTGTTGCAGTGCGCACCCCGTCCCACTCTCGCAACACTTTTGGATTGCCCTTCATTTAGGTGGGAGCCTATTCAAGAGATCAACAAATATTAAAGTAGAACTTAAAGAAAGAAGCTTCAACTTTTGTAGACAAAATTATTTACAATTATCTATTTGTCATGCCCTCACCATAGAGACTTCAACAAACCAATTGCCAATAGTATTAATACCTAAATTAGGGCAATGCATTACATTGAAAAAGGACCAACTATGACGGATTGGAAGCTAGGGTTGACTTAGGGAAACAATTAATTACTCAAAAACAACTTATTTAAATAAGGCAATTAGAATTAGAAGAAATCAAATAGTAGTTTACTTCTAATTTGGGCCAATTGAGGTTTATTTGGAAGCAAATTGAGATTAATATTGAAAAAACAATTATCAAATAGCACAAGGGCTAATTAAAAGGCAACACCCTATTAAGAAGGAAAAGGTGTGACCTCCCACATTGGGAGGTATAAAGGGGAGCAAACCTCATTTGTGAAAAGTGAGGAACGAAAGACATCCATTTTGAATAGAAATAAAATAAGTAGAAATAAAAAGAGGACAAATTCCAGAAGGCAACTTACATATGAATGAATATACCCCACAACATTTACATGAATACAACACATTTGAAGTAGAATATGTAGATCTAATAAAGGGTGATTAGAACAATCAAACAATGAGAAACTTGCAAAAGACAAGTTAATATTAAAGAAAAATTCTGAAATCAATAATGACAAAGCAAACATTCAAGATAAGTTCTCCTAATCATTCTTAGAATTATTAAGTGAAGTATCATAATAAAATGTCATCATTTTAAGAAAATTTATATTTATGATATTATGCAAGAATCACCCAAAAATAAAAAAAAGTCCCAAAACGGGAACATCACACCATTTTAATTTATTTTACGAGCCAAGAATTGCAGTGATGGCGAGCCCGATGGGCGGCGCGGCAAACCCAATCAACACAACTGCAGCTGCACAATCTACATCCTTGCAGCGCCTTTACTATGTCGAGAAGGTTTTATTCTTAAGGCTCACACTCTTCAGTTAATTGTATCATTTGCTTTTAAGCCTAGGGTTAGACTAATTTGTTTTGATGATATTCGATTTTATGTGGCAGAGGATAGTGCACGCTTTAGAGTTAGCAGGCGGCGTGATGGAGGAGCTCGCAAATGCTTCAGGTCCCAAGATGGACGCCATCAACGCTAATTGCCGTGAGTTTATGCAGTCTATTAAGGTATGGAATTTTTTTTCTTCAAAAGATTATTTTAGTAGGTTTAATATATCTCCTTGATTGGTGACTTTATGTTTCAACGCCTTGAGGCAAGTGTAATATTTTGAATCCTGGAAAGTGTGTTCATGTTGGGGATGAGGTTCCAGTTTGTGGCTTCACTGTGCTTAGATTAGGCTAAATATTCTCGAGCTACCAAGAAAAAAAATGCATGTATGAATTTTACAAGAATATAAATCTACTATGGCTAATTCAGTGGTCAATTGATTTTATGTTATGATCATTTTCTTGCAATAGACCCTCTTAGGAAATTTCCTTATAGATGTAGGTAAAAATTTCTTTATGTGCTTGATTTTAATGATAGTGAAAAATCTGGGACAACAATTGGCTCTTACTGTGGGACTGCATCCCATGGCAGAATGCAAGAAAACTACAGAATCGTGTATTCCTTTTAGAGTTCTGTGTTATCCATTGGGCTTATTTCTCATCTTTGCCTTCAAAAATTCTCTCCATGTAGTTTAGGTTATTCACTATATCATCAGTCATTAGCAAATTGTGGGTAGACAACAACTGTTGTTCTATTAATGGCCCCAGATGACAATGTGCATCTTTATGAATGCAGACGGATAGAATTTTTTTATGTACATAAAGCATCATTCTACAAGTGCCTTATTGTGATTTCTCATCAACAATCTTTTCAGGCCCTAAATGTTTGATTACTACAGGAGGCTTAAGGTCATAATATTGAATTGGCAATCCTATTGTAGTATTTACTATTTACGACCTCATCTCTCTCCCTTCCTGTAATTTCTATGCACCGCATATAGAATGACCTTTGTTTCTTTTGTTGAGAATGCACACAGAGGTGTAGTGCAGAAAACTCGTCCATGAACAAGAGATTGATCCCCTGCGGTATGTGAATCCAACTATTCCTCATCCTTGCCTATAAGGCTATAAGTGCTGTTTGGCCTTCATCTACTAAGCTTGGTGAATCCTCAAGAACATAACCATCTTTGAAAGATGTCTTATGTTTTTTTTCTTTTTGAAATAATTTTCATTTTGTATTGAAAGGTTCAGACTGTTTGAGACTCTACCACTTCTTGTGCCATATACACAGGATGATCAGTCCTGTCAAATTAGGCACTTTGTAGATTTTAAGGTTCCAGCCTTTGATCAGGAATCATTTTATCTTGCTCGAGAAGAGCCCATTGGTTATGTTCCTTACATTCAGATCTACATGCTTTAGATTTTCTAAATTCTACCAAAGGTGTACTTTCAGTCGGCATTTTCTTTTGAAAAGGCTTTTATCAATAAAATGATTCATGTACAAAGTTCTGGTCTTCATCATTATTTAATAGTTGTATAGCTTCAGAGCATAAATCACGAGCTAAGCAACTCCATTGTTGTTCAATGTTTCAAACTGCCCATTTGAATGCATCTTCCTGTGGTCAGGAGAACCTTATGTTTCCACCAACTTCTCCCAATTTAATGTATTTTCTGATGAATTACCAATTCCTTGAGATTTTCTATTATTGCATTGTTGTAATGTAGATTGCATGTATCATTCCCCTTACTGCACCGATGCCATTCATCACCAATAATATTAAAGCCTGAAGCTTGTGTTTGGTGTGTATATCGGTATCCAGAAGCACTTTCCATAGAATCCAGCTATTTTTGGTATATTCGTTATGTAGGTTTTGCAGAGGATCCTGAAATTGAACTTGAGTTTCTTGGGGTTGCTGGTGACACGACCAGTGTATAGATCTTCTTTGGTAAGTGTGAGCCACCTGTCAGACCTCCTTGCGGTGGTGAAACAATGTTTTTTGCTACTCACCAGTAATGTAGTAAATATCCTACTGCCTATGCTTAAAGCTAGTTGTCTGATCACCACTCTTCTTAGAATGATACCTAAGAAAGCTAGCAAGCTTTGATTGGTTATGTTTATCTTCATGGATACCAAACTAAATGTTCTTCTGGAATGCCTCATAAAACTTGTCCCCTTTGTTTCCGGCAATCTCAAATAATATCTCTATGCACTTTTTAACAAGATTCTTGCTAATGACTTTCAACATCTTCTCCTGTTGAAGTATCTCTCGAGAAATATTTAAGGTCAAATCTCCAGAGACAATAACCCCTTTAACAATGTTTCGATATTCAAGAATCAAACCTTTAACATTTGTCCATAATAAATACTTGTCTGACATATAACTTTATATTGTTAAGCTTATTTTATTTGTGTATCAGAAAGGTCAAAAAGTGCCTTCTTAGAGACAAACAAGCCAGCCTTGGAACTCAAGTTGCCCCTCAACATACAAATGTTTCATTGCCAGATGCTTTTCCCAACCACTGGTTAGGATCTTATAAAATGCAGTGTACTCCATGGTGATCTCTTTGAGCTTTCTCATCTTGATAAAGTTTTGCTTGTTAACAAGACTCCAGTCATGGGCTACTTCCCAGTCTTTCTTCCTCTTCTCTCAAACTTCCTTCTCTACAATTTCATTGGTCTGTAGAGAAATTGGTTAGCTTATGAACTCTGAATGTTTTTTAATCAGGTCCTTCAAAGGCGATCCTCTGAAGGCCTCTCTTCAAGATACTCCAGGTGATCATCCTTGAGGAAAAGAGTGACTTTTGTACTCTACCAAGTTCTTCACCAGGTGTATTTATTGTCATGGTAAAATCTGCTAGCCTGAGACTCCTTGCTAGTCATCGTTGCCCTTAACTTTGTCAAGAAAAATATTTTGTATAAATCCCACAACAGATGTCACTGGAACCCTATGCATATGCTGAAACTACTATAACAATACAATCTTGATAGCAATAAACTTACAAATTTTCTGAAAGACCCTAGAAAATTTTGGAATATTATTAAGATGTTTTAAAGCATTTTCTGCAACTTGCTGAGAATTATGATTACCATAACAGAAGGCATCAACCAATGCTATATGTAGATTAGAATATTAGAATCAGTGGAAATTGTGTGAGCAAAATCACTACTGTGGAATATGTTTTCAACAGTCCATACTACCCAATGCCTGAGCATCTCTGTTTTATGTTTGTGTAGAATATCTGATATAAGTTGTATCACATCTGCTCGATACAAAATCTGGACCTCATGCTCTACATTGATTGAATCAACTCACACGAGTGCATATTGCTGCCAGAGATGCCTCAACAATAGATACATTTACATGATCAAGACATGCTACCAACTTAGTTACTGCCTTTCCTTTAAGGAGACAAAATATATTTTTGGATGAGAGAATTCCATGATGAACTGGGCAAAGACCAGTTGGCTTAGGTGGCAGAAATAGGGAATCATAAAAGCCACCTTTAAAAATTCTGGAAATTTGGACAAAGTATTGGAATGGGTTGAGAGATTTTCAAGTACAATGGTAGACATTTTTGTACTTCATCAAGGTCTTTTTTTAAAAAGTAAATCTATGAACAAAGATGCTAAATAATATTGCTTAGCAAGAGCAAGTACTGCTTTATAATCCAGAAAAAGTGTAAATCTTGCTAGATAACAATTAGTCTCTCCAAGTATGGAGTGAGAAGGTGGTTGTCTCTAGTTTCACCATTTTGCACCTAATGAATTCTACTCACTACAGCTGAAAAAATCCATCACTGAGAAGTGAACATGTCATAGCATCATCAGTTACTGCAAGATTTGCCAACAAGATTGCTGAAGCTGCATGTTCCTCTGTTAAAATAATTTTCTCCCATTGGTCTGATTAGAGTGCTAATCTGGCCAGTAGTTACATGCAAACCATTTGCAAGTTCCTGGCCATATAAAGGCAGAGACATTAAACTAGTTTCAGTGATGAAACTCGCAAATCTTTTGTGATGCTTTAATAGATTGAATGAGATTTATGATAGCTCCAGCACTTTTAATGGCAGTGACTACATTTAGAATAGCTTTTAAAGAGCTGGACAAATCAATGAGGATTTGGAATAGCTTTGGCTGTATTGTAGGCACAATATTACTAATCAGGTGCAGTAAATTTTGAATAATATTGTCTGAAACAAGTGTGAGTCCATCAGCATCAATTGGAATTGATCCATATTCAGAACTATAACAAATGGCATTTGCCAGAATTTGCACGGAGGTCTCCATCTTTTTTGGCAATTGATTTATACCTATAGTAAAGAGATACTTGATAAGAAGTGGAAGAATACCAGCTTCAATTAGTTTTGGCCCAAGATAGGCACATCAGGAGATGGATTAAGTCAGAAAATTTCCATATTTGAAACCATATTGTGAACCAAATCTTGCATTCGAATGTCAAAGATCACCTCTACTTGTGAATCCAATTCTTGCAAATCCAGTCCACCCTATCCTTCTGCACACTCTACACCTGCCTCAGAGGATGCTGCCTTGGATGTAGGGTTGTCTGATCACTGATGTATCCTCAAGCTCTGAATATGCAATATGATCCAATGGGTTCCAGGTCAAATCATTTGTTTATGCTTCAATCACTGTATCTTTGGGCTTACACTGCTGCATTCCTGCTAGATTACCTTGGAATACTCCACTGATTTCATCAATGCTTCTTCACTGTCAACACCCTTGGCAAAGTCTACCTCTGCCTTTAGAAAGGGGAAACCAACGTCGTCACACTCCCATGCATCATTGTATTTGATCTATTTTTTTAACTGGTTTACCGTGGTTTTGCTTTAATCTCTTGCTTGATAGAGTCAGAAGAAATCTTCTGAAATTTATCTACCAACTAAAAGGTAGTCATTGAAAAAAGCAAACCATTTATATTGGATGTTTGCTTTTCTATTACCCTTTCTTGGATGGAAAGCTCCAGTCTTTGTTGGATTTCTATTAAGTACTTTTTTTGCAGTTTATGGGGTGAACATGCCAAATCCTAATTCAATGTTCTGGAAGGGTTGTGTTTAGGTGGACGGAAATCCTTTGTAGATAGTCCACCTTCAGCAGAGGATGATATTACTGTTGAATAGCTTACCACCGCAAAGTTCTTATCTTAAGACTTGTGTAGATTGATCTGTGAATTCAAAATGTCCAGTTATCATGTTTGTATATAAAGATCGTCATATGATTGCCATCTTGGTTTACTGAAGTGGATAAATTGATTTCCGGGTTTATATCGTGTTGTTAATAGTACTTAAGAAAGCAATGAACTGTTAATATGGTTTATAATCTGTAATACTTGAGCCAATTCTGTTATCATAGTAATTAATACTCATTTAATGATATGAGTTGTTTTTTCTGCAATGATATGAATAGTGGAGACATGCAACAAGTTGGACACATCATTGGTTGACGTCTTTTGGATGAGATTATATCAAAAATTGGAAATGATCTCTTCTTTTGTAGCATAATAATTTTAATTTTCTTGCATTTGTTAGAAACTTAGAATAACTTATTTTATTTGTCTGGTGTAGGACATCCAAGTTACACTGCGAGAGGAGATCAAGAGCATGTGTGAATATCGGCCGTTTGAGAACTGTGATTATGTTTCTCGTACAACTGCAGAAATCAGTTGCAAGAAACTTGATTGTGTAGTCGGACAGTTGGATGACATGGAAACAACTATCAAACATTATAATTTGTCTCAATAATGTCAGAAAATGGCAAGTTTAAGGTCTGTGACTAATGTAATTCATCTTCACATCATGGGTATGGAATTCTATGACCGACAAATATATTTTGTAATCCGGCACTCATTTCAGCACATCATGAATGACTGATGCATGTTTATACCAGCAATACATCCATGACAAACTTTCTTACCCTTACATAAGCTGACACCACAGTGTAAAGCTGTGCTGAGCAGGGATTAGTGTGTAATGTATCATATCATTGAGAAAGTCATTGATGATTACTCCGGGCTATTAATACATATTCGACATCATTGATGATTACTCCAGGCTTTTAAAGTCATTGATGATTATTACAGGCTATTAATACATATTCGACGTCATTGATGATTACTCCAGGCTTTTAATACATATTCGGCAATTGTGAAGATTACTCCTGTTATACCTGTTTTGCATAGGCATTCATGATTGCCTTTCTCACATGAATTTGATAAAAGCTTGATATTCGAGAATGGATCCTTACCTTATTGATTTCCCAACACATCAAAGATCTCTCTCATTGAGACAACTCTTGTACAATAGTATCTGCATCCTTAATTTTTTGTTTGTCATACGATTTGCTTGATTTCTCACTTATATTGTCTTGGTTGTGTGGTCGAGAAGGATTATTCAACAATGTTGAATTGTCCTGTTCTTTTTGTTAGGAGCTTATGCTCGAGAAGGATTATTCAACAATGTTGAAATGTCTTGTTCTTTTTGTTGGGAGCTTATTCAGTGATTTTAATTAGGAAGTTCTTAAACTTCTGATTGGTGTGGAAATCTTAAGACTCAATGTCACACTATGGGTTTGATGAGGTTTGGGGATCTTAGATGGAATTATACACAACAAATAATGAAGTTATAGGATTTTACATAAGAAATAATTTTAGTATAAGTATTTTCAAAATAATTCCGAACATAATATTGAGTTATGCATTTTTATCATGATGATTGATTCTAATTATTGCATAATTAACATTAAGCTTGAGCATAACTTAAAATCTTTTAATCTATATAATTGGACAGTTCAACAATCGGTTAATTGCATGACTTAAAATGTTTTAATCTATATAATTGGATAGTTTAGCAATCTGTTAATTTGTTTTTCAATAGATAGCAAAGAGGGGTTTTGAAAATGGGGCCTAGTTCCTTTTACAAGAACAAAACCAAGACACCATATGCACAAAATATCCCTTTGCGCTGGAAATATCATACCTGCACATTATCAAGTAACTTTCACAAAATGCCATGCATGAAATAATTATAAGTGAAAAAAATATTGATATTTCCTGCACATTATCAAGTAGCTTTCACAAAATGCCATGCATGAATAATTGTAAGTGGACAAAATATTTATTAATCTTAAGGTTTATCCACTTATAATAAATCCAACTATCGAAGCAGAGACTTATCACTCATATAGAGAAGTGGCCTATTACAGGGCATCATGTCATCAGTGGGCTTAATCTAACCTTAAGGAAACCCGTTTGAATCAACAGTTAATCGAATTTGACTCTCTATTGAGGATTCAAGAAATAAAATGCACACTGATTTTAATTTCCATGCATTAACACAAATGCTCAAATCATTATGTGGGGTTATAGGACATTGCTGTTGTGGAATTTTTTGATGCTGCCCTGACAAATCCAAATCCTGCCATACTTGCTGTACAATCTAATTATCATCATTTCGTGTATTACCCAAATATTAAATCGAAAGTTTGCTTATTTTCCCCACAAGATTTAGATGCTTCAGCTCCCATATAAAGGCCACATGATATTTTTTAAGAAGGTTCGATGCAAACTGATGGACAAGTGTGAGGGATGGATGATAATGCAGCCAATGATCTTATCACCCTTCCAAAAGGTCAAGCCGTTTTTGGCAAGGACAATATCAATTGATGCCATAAATGAAAATTCAGCCTTTGTGTCCCAACAAGAGTTTGTCCTAGACAGAATGAAGTGTGCAAAGAATTAATTGACATTATGGTTGTCAGGTCTGGAATTTGACGGTTACCTCTATTTGTTATGTGTTTTATTTTTACGGTTTGGTCATTTGAATGTCTTTTATTTTATGTTTTCAGATAATTATTGATTGTCAAATTTTTTTAATTTACGAATAATTTAATAGTTTTTTAAATTTAAATATTTTATTTTAGTAATATATATATATATATATATATATATATATATATATATATATATATATATATATATATAATATTTTATTCTTGATAATATAGAGCAAATAATCTAATTACTATTTTAAAATGTATTATTCTATATAATTGAAACTAACTAATTCAAGATGCAATTGTATATTCATAAGAAATGAAAAATTTTGGTAATATGGTTTTCTTATATAGATATAAATATTTTAAAATTAAAAAATAAGTATAAACTAGCCGTTGCATGCTTTTGTGCATCCATTACAAAGTATAGAAAAACAATATGAAACTAAGTAGTAGCTATTGAAAATAAGAAAATTTTATTTAAATTAAATATATAATAATTATAAAGATGTTTATTATTATATTAAAATAATTAATTTAAAAGAAAAATATTGTTTTCAAATAGTTTTTATAAATACAAGTAATTGAATATTTCCTATCATATTAACATTAAAAAAAACTAATAAAAAGAGGAAAGTTATTAATAAAATAAAGAAATTATTAAAGAACCTTATCATCAATTATAGAAATAAAGATAAAAACAAAAAAATAACATTCATATTGATTGGAAAATAACTAAAATAAAAATATTCTAAATTAATATAAATATAACATATATATTATAAAATAATATATATCTATGGTTTATTAATAAATTTAAGTGTCATATTAACGGTTTTATAAAAATTTAGCCTGTCAATCTATATGGTCCAATAAATTTTCAGCCTGATACGACTCAAAAGTGGAAAAATGGCCAATACGACCATCAAATTCCAACCTGATGGTTGTATCTTAATTGCATTCGGTATGTAACAAAAGTTTAAAAATAGATTAATATTTAGGATTACAAGATTTATCTCTTACCAAACCCATAAAATCATGGCGCCCAAAATAAATAATATGAAATTGGCCACATACTCTTCACTAAGACAAAAAATACTCTAGAAAGATTTTCCTTGAATAAACATTGTATCATACTGATATAATCTTTTGTATATATATTTTCCTTTTCAATCTCTTAGATCATATCTCATCTATATTTTTCTCCTCATTCTATTACCATCTTCCTTCCAAATATTTGAAAGGATGTCTTATATAATGTGGGTTATCTAGCAAAGAGAATTAGTGAGAAATCTAACATGGACATGCTACATCTTGTGACATGTTTAGAATAAAAATAAATCACGGTCAATAAGAATTTATTTTAAATAAAAAGGGAATTGAACCAAGAAATAGAGACTAGTAAGCATCACAATACTCAAAATGACTAGCACAAAGGATTTGATTAGTGACTTTTCAAAAACCATCATTCATATTGTTATAGCGGCTTTTCAAAACCCATTATTCCTATTGTTAGAGTTCACTCCTATTAGAGTGTTTTGCTTAATATATTTACATTGTATTTGGTTTCCCATTTCTAAACGTGTTATAGTTTTTTAGTCACACATTATTCTATTTTTTTGAACATCAAATATGAAAGTTTCCTTCGCTAAACATGCTATAATTTCTCTGTCACATATTTCTCCATCTACATGTGCATCAAGTATTCAAAATAATAAATATTTGAAAAAAACTTGCGATAGGCTTTAGGCTTTATGTGGGAGCTTTGCTCCCGGAAATTACATTTGTTTGTCGAAAAATTGTCAGCCTCGATCGCTGTCTTTTATTTTTCTGATCATATTTATACTTTTAATTAAATACTATCTTTTTTATCTTTTTATTTCTGTTTTTTATCTGTTTTATTTCTTTTTATCTATTTCTATTTTTTTATTGTTGTTTTTTAGTAGGTTGCCCATAAATACTATCAGTGGCAGGCTTACATTCTTTTTGGCATTGAGAGAATGGATTATAAATGGAATTTTGATTTACTTTTTTAACCCCCTCCTCTTTCACAACAAAATGGCCTTTTAAAATGGTCATTTGTATATGTCAGTTGGTAAATTTTTTGTTAATTGGGCCTTCTTTGAATCGATTACCTACACGCAGTGTTTGGTTATAAGCACCTAACCTTAAAGGACAATTTGCAAATGTTAGAAGTAAATTAGTTTGTGGAATTTTTGGAGAAAAGAAAAGTAAGGCCTTAGGGTAGATTAGTGGGCCCTCTAGAGGGTTTATCGCCTTTAGCTTTACAAAGAGAATTATTTCAAATTAAAATATATTATCATCATTTTTATTTCTCTCGCCTCCATATACAACATGTGTGAATATAGAGTAGATTCCATTATTTTTCCATGCTTCCAATGGAAGGATTGTGTGTATACATATTTATTTCTATTAACTATTTGTTATTTTATTTGCGTGTGAGGTCCTTTGAAATGGAACCCTTTTAGCTAGGACAAACCTTATTTCAAATTTGAGACTTCATATTTTACGAGGATGGGGATATGTTGTACCTAGGTAAGGCCAAGCAAATGTAGTTTGGGCATGAGATTTTTTAGGTTGTTGCACCTTATAGTTTGAGTTAAATAGAGTAATTTTTTAAATCATTTCAATGAAGAAGTTGTCTGCATTTTATACCTACAAAGTGGTTTATATACCTACATATTATTTTTTGTATGCCTTTTTCTCCTACAAATCCCAAGTATCCCAAGGGAAGCCCTAGCTGTAAAACTATAGTTCAAAACTCCTATTGGCTCACCATTGCATGTACAAAAGCATGCAACTGCTAGTATTACATTGTACCCAAAATCATGATCAAGGATTTAGTGTTACAACCATATTTTGTAGGTTGACATTTAAAATAAAAAAATTCTATAGAGTATATGCATCCAAAAATGATATTTAAGACATTGATTATTTGAATAAAAAAATCATAAAATAGGTATAATATTGTACGTATCACACAAATATAAGTATGGTATTTGAATAAAAATGTTAATTAATTACAACTTGTAAAACTACACGACTCTTTGATTTTTAATCTAGAATTTTTCTGAACTATTTATAATCTACAAATTGTACGATTTTATCACTTTAAATTCCATAATTTGAACAATAAAATTCAAGTTATGGGCCCTTTTCTTCCTCGTGTTATCCCTAATATGTACATTGAAAATTCATTTTTTTAAAAGCTAATTACAATTCAAAAAATATTTTTTAAATATAACTATTAGACATCTATTAAAGAGGCCCCAACACTACCATAAGAACTATTCACATACACTATCTAATGGAAAAAATCCATTGCAAGAATTTGCAACCTGCAATAAAAATGACTTGAGCCAAGGAAAAACTCGGTCATAAACAATGTTTAAGGGGCTTTCTAATGAATGGTTCATAATGCACAACACTTGTTGAAGGTTTTGCAAATGGGGTTGCAAGAAGAGTGGGTTTAACCATGGAGGAAACTCCATAGTTAAGCGCGCTTGAGGTAGAGTAGTACTACGATGGGTGACCTCCTGGGAAGTCCTAGTGCTTCACCTCTGTGAGCATTACCTAGATGCAATGAATGCTAAGTGTTTCATTCATTCTCATGAGAGATGAGTTCATGTGAACCACTACTCATGAAACATGGGTCAATGAGATTGACTCAAAAAACTACATAGTTGAATCCTGATAGAAATATCACAATTTGACTTGCTGTGGAAAATATCTCCTATTATCAATTGATGAGTTTCCTCATTCACTTTCTTGGTTGATTTTGATCATGATTATGTGGTGGATTGTTTATGCATGGAGACTCTTAATCAGTTTTCAAAGATTCCCATTTGAAGACTTCCCTCCTCTTTTTCTTTTCTTTTCAATTGGACATAGAGTGAATTCTTCATCATTTCGTGGATTTGTTTCTTCCTGAGGGGAAATGTGTTTCTTATAGGTATTGGATCACCTTTTGTTTTCAAGCATATTTCATTGACATTGGAGCTTCTTCATTATGGGGAGACATCTCTCCCCCTTTCCTTCCTACGAGGGTTCATCAATTGTATATACATGATGTATGTAGTCCTTGGGGGGTATAATTGAAGTCCTCCATGAAACATCTTGTTTATTTCTTTTCTTTCTTTTGGAGAGGAGTTTTCTCCTATGTGCTTTTCTCCTTTTCTTTGTTTGTGAGAGATTTCATTGCATTTGCATTAAACATGGGTACTTAAAATGGTTTCGTAGCTATAGATCTTTCTCATATTGCATAATATTCTTCTCCCTAGCATTTAAGGTGGGTTGTTGGTGTAAATGAGGTTTTACCCATTTACCTATGCTTAAGTTTCACTTAGGAAACCAAAAAAATATTTTTTAGATAATTAGTTGCAAAAACATTTAATAATCTTAGTGCATTTAATATTAATTATTGGTAGTTGCATAGTTAATTCTTCCTACTAGTTCATTTCATAAGCAAGACACATATGTACATTATTTAATCATCTCAATACAACTCATCTTCTTGCTGAAATATCTTTTTTCTTTTCTCATTGCGAAGGTTATATTGCATGGTGTAAATTTTGGCAAAGGAGTTCTACTCCAACACTTTCAATAATGACAAAAGTAGATAAACAACCCTTAAAGATGATTCCTTTCCAAAATGACCCCAACACTATCATAAACACCATATACTATAAAGGATAACAAAAGTAAATAAACAACTCCAATAAATGATGTAGTTTTAAAACTAAAATTATCATACTATACAAAATTTATAAAATCTAAGGCTCCACACCAAATATATTTCAATAGCCAGATTTATGATCCATCTATCCTAATGCACCACTCAAATGTTCAAACTATCATCTCTCGTATATCTCCTATCATATACTCCTAATCTTGACCTGGAACCAACTCCACTTCAACCTTGGCAGGTTGCTACCACTTTTGCCATCCATTTAAAATTTACATTGTTTTGAAACAAATTATGGTCTATACAAGGTACTATATAGCCACTTGCTATTTGTAGTATACATTTATGTAATGTATTCCCCATATTACACAACAATATTGATCTTGTACATGTGTTTCTCTATGATTTCCACAAGAATACACATCGTTCATACCCATTTTCACTCTCTACAAACCAAATTTTAACTTATCACTTTATATAATATCTTTTCCCCTTAGTTTTTGTATAATGGGAAAAGGGAAGCAATGCAAATATAGGTAAATTACCCCCACTTTTCAACAATTACACATTTGGAAGGAAGATGCCCCACTAGGTTCAAGAGGAGACTCAAATGCTAAGTGGGACAATGATTCCTTTGCTAAAATATGTGATTGGCGAAATGGAAATGATATACTAATGTGATTAAAGTGATTAGATAGACAAGTTATAGAAAACTAGAAATTACAAATTGATACAGACTGATAATGAGCAAAAAGTACACAAATAGAAAGTAGAGCTCAAATATGACTTGTAGGTGAAATTTGAGTTGAAAATGTTAGGGATGGGCCAAAACTCATTTTGCATGTGGGGATAAATCACCAATGACATTCTGTACCAGACAATTTTGATTGAATTTTTTTGAGGACTTATGACTGTATTCGATCTTTTTTATCCCAATCTGGTGGCTTTGTAACCCATTCTTGCACAAAAAAGGGAAAAGGTTGTCTAAATGGGTTTGCCTTGGTCAAACCTATGTTTAGGAATCAACCTTAAAAATGAAATGAAATTGCTTAAAGGAAAGTAGGTAAAAAGGAAAATGGTAGATTTAGCTTGCATAAACCCTAAAGGATAGATGTAGAAATCACTTGAATACCCATGAATATGCTTCAAAATGTGCTTGAGATCCAAACGATTGACCTTGTAATGGAATATAGAATCAAGGATTCCCTCACATATGCATAGATCTATGAATGCTACTCCTAGATCTTGAATGTTGATATACTTGAAAATCACTTGCAATAAAGGAGAGAGAAGGAGAATGGAAGAAGGATCTTCTTGCTTGATTGAGAATTCCTTTACTTGGCCATCATGAGAGAGAAACTTGCTTCAATTAGATAAGATTTCCTTTGACTTGATAGATATTAAAGAAATGGAGACTTGGACATCTTGATCTTGGATGCTTGCCTTCAAATCTTGAATCCAAATACTCAATTGCTCTTGATTGATTGAAAACCTTGATAGCTTGATTTAAAAAATGCTTGTACTTGAAAATGGATAATGGATGTCAAAATGAGGAGAGATAAGGTCCTTTTATACTTACTCCATCATTTCAGCATTAATAAATGATCGAGGATGACAACAAAACCAAAAATCCTGCTAATACCCTGGTATTGGGCTTTGGGCAAAATTTGGGCCCCAATTGCTTGAGACAAAATGCCACTGACCTGTTCTATACCTTGCGAAATGGGCCAAAATTTGGAGGGGATGTTGGGATAGACAGAAAGAAGTAGTGGGAGAAAGGATAGGTTGCTAGGATCAAGAATAACAGGAATTTAGACTTTAAAATCATCAAAATAGTGTCTAATAGGTCCTAATAAAGCATCTAATTATGGGTGCTAACTTTTTAGGATGGTATTATTTTAATTTTTTGAACCCACCTACAATCCACCTCTTAGGAAGTTGCTTGCTCCTCAATCCAGTCTTGAACCAAAGGCGTAAGTAGAATCTCACCAATCTCTTCATTTCTTATCATTTCTTTTATGTTTTCTATGAATTTTGATAGATTTGTAGCCTTGGAACGAGGCAAATGTTTATTCCTCAAAATATTTTCTTTGAGAATTCTAATATTTGTAGTTTTGGCAAAATTGATTTTTTATATCATATCATCTAATATTAGTTTGTGGTGTAGAAGATCATTCATAGAAATTCCTCTTGTCGTTACAATACACACACCAACTACCACTAGAAACAAACACTCTACCCTATCAATAACCTTCAACAACCATAGATGCCACACTACACTAAAATGTAGTACATTATTATGGAATAAACACATAATAATACCCAAATACTCCTTAATCATATGCTTTATGAATCAAGGGAGGCACTCCTTATAAAAATTTCTATCAATGACCTCTAGACATATATATCTATGATTTCCTTGCTCCCTCTCTATCTATTATGTATCTCCCGCTCTCTCTCCCCCCACTTCTCTCTTTATATCTCTATATCTCTATCACTCTTTCTCATCATTTATATCCCCCTCTTCATCTATATCTCTCTCCATCTCTCCCTCTCTATCTCCTCATCTCTCTTGGTATTTATCTCTCCTTCACCATCTCTCTATCTCTTTATGTATTTTACCACTCTTTCTCTCCCTCTTTAACTTCATCTATGTTAAGCTATCTTCCTCTTTCCCCCTTTATAGCTAGACATGTATCTTCTCTCCATCCATCCATATATTTCCCTCAATTTCCTCCCCATTCCCTCTTCCTTGACCTCCCTCTCTCTATATATGCCTCTCTATCTCTATCTCTCCGCATTTCTTCTCCTCCATATTTTCCTCTCTTTATCTACTCCTTTCCTTCTTCCCATAGAAGCTCCATGACTTGCAAAAAGATGTGCGACTTTGATTTTGTTTCCTATAATAGCTTGTACTTGAAAAATACTTAATTTCTTTTCCATGATACAACTTAAAAAAAAATATTTGCTCTTTATTTATAATATAGTCAATAATTTGAACTAATCTTTTATCATTATTTCCCTATATCCAAGTCTAAAGTTAGCTAGTGAAACTATTAGAAGGACACAATTCTACATAAATATTTGTATCATTTCTCAAAAAATTCAAACCTCCAAAAATAACATCTCTTAAAATAGAACCTACCCTCTCTAAATCAAGTTTTCCTTTAGAGGCATCACTAAACTTGAGCTTTAATGCTTTATATTCAACTTTAATTGTTTCTTTTCCTTACAATTATTTTGATAATTGATTGCCCCTTGAACAAGTTGTAAATGATAGAAATCTCGACTGGCTACATCAAATAGTAGGTTTTAGTGAGTTCATTCACATCTCAACAACATCTTCTCTCCTATACAATTTAACAAGAAATTAGAGGACAATGCTTCCTATCATTAATTGAAATTCTTATATCAAGAGATATCAATGCCTCTTTAAGTCGTTATGATTTATGATTTGATGGGTTTAGAGTTTGTAGGAAGGAAGTGACATATACCAAAGTTCATTATTAAAATATATTGAAGAAGTGAGGAGCTCCTTCGTAAGTGTCTTTGGAATGAAAAAATATATTATAAAACTAACTGAAGAGGTCTTGAACAATGTAGAAAAAATTACCTCAAAATAAATTCCTCAAGGTTTTAAGGGTACTCAAATTTACCTCTATTGCCTTATATGTTTCTTATCATTATTTATCTCTCAATGTAGATTGGAGTGATCTATACTCTCACTAATAGAGATTTAAGAACCTCATCTTAGATAACATTGAAGAAGTATATCACTACTCAAAAAGGGGTTGGAATCAAAAGATATGAAATGAAACTAATTTAATGTCTTTGTCAATATAGAGAAAAAATATGTCAAAAAAAACTTCTTCAATCTTTTAGCTTGTTTAAAGTTTAATTTTTATTAAAAGGGTACTCACAATGACCTCTACTTATATTTATGTTTTATATCATCATCTATCTCTCATTCTAGATTGGTGCACTCTACATTCTTACTATTGGTGGGAATTTTAAGAACTTCATTCTTAGATCACATTACACAAGCAAGGTACTACTTAGAAAGAGTCTTTAGAATAAACAAATATAAAATGAAAATAAGTTAAGAAATATTCAACAATATGGAAAAAATTACATGAAATGAACTTCCTCAAACATTTTTGATAGATATTGTTTTTATTATAATCAACGACCTAACAAGGGGCCTGAACCTTACACAACAACAACCTGAAGGCAGACCAAAGATAATATCATCACTAAAATAGGGGTGATAGCTTTTACAAGCCATAAATGACTTATAAAAAACACAAACAAAATAGGTGCTATCAAAATACAAAAATAAATAGTACACTAGCACAAAGGCTAGTAACCCTCCTCAAGAGTGGGAGGGCCTCTCAGTCACCGCTTGTGGAGAAGAGTGTGAGTTTGAAGAACTATTTTTCTTGTATTTTTGGACAAATGTCTAGGTGATGTTGTCCATAGGATCCCCACTACAAGGGGGGAAACTGATCAAACTCTATTTGGACATCTGTCAGCCCAATAGCCAGAGTGTTGTGAAAGCTATACATTGTAAGATGAAGCTTGGATCAGAGTAGGATGAGAAGGAAAAGAATGGTCCACATGGCTAGAGGGGGCTACACAAGTAGGAGTAGGAGTGGTATCCACATGGTTTACAACATGGGTAACACCCATATTAACATCAAGAGCATGACCTAGATTTGCAGTAGGAGAGTCACCCATATTTGCAGTAGAAACTTTATCCTCATTGTCATCTTGTGATGAGTCCTCAAAGGTAGAATATGAGAGAATCAGAAGCTCAGATGGTCAAATGATCATCATTTGCATCCTTCCACCAAGTGGCAACACCTTTATGACATAAAAGATAACACTTTGTAGCTAGATATCTAGTAGAGAAGCAACATCAACACTGAAAGGGGATGCCCTCATAATCCAATGATTGAGTCCAAGACCTATCCCCAACATGAGCACTACATCCCCTAATAGTGGTGTGTAGATATCCATGTCAACCAAAATACTGGCAAACGTAGAGCGAGCCAACGAAGCCGTAGCCTCATACAACTTTAAAAAATGACCAATAGAGTTTCTAATGGCCTCAAAGCAAGAAATCTCCAAAAAATAGAGTGGAAGATTAGGGAGGAAAACCCGCGAGTGCTCATTGAGTGGTTCAGTGAGGGGGTTGAAGGAGACTGTCCATGGTTTGACAAAAAGAGAGTGATTCCCCCAAACCCACAACTTTCTCAACACCAAATCTCAATCTCTAGAGGAAGACAAAGAAGCAATAAAAAACCCCTTTTCACAAAGGAAAAGTTCAATGTTACTAGAAACTAATGGTTGCCAAGAACTTATTACCTAGTGATGCAGATCTAAAAGAGAAGGCCAGAGGCCAGTGAATTTATAGACTAACCATGACATTGGTAGAACTTCACATTATCCACCACATTCAAACCACACACCACCACAGGAGAGGCCTTGACACAAGCAATGGGTTGAGCTTTCACCTTTGGAGGAATAACAACATTAAATTTGGTAGAATGAGCATAGCTCCCTCCACCAACATGAGACTTTGGAAGGGGGGGTGTATCAAGGTCAAATGAAATCAAGTGAAATCAATAAGAGATAAAAAAATTTATTTGAATAAAAAATAGCTATGTAAAAGAACAATTAATATTATATTTTTATATATTTAATAAGTAAGATATTTCTACTACCCAAAATATCTTTATTTGAGATATTAAGAAAAATGATAAATTAGATTGAATTTTTGTTTCAACAAAAAATAATAATTTTAAAAAATAATTAAAAGAAATGTATAAGATAAAATGCAAGTATGATTTTCTATTAGTAATAATTTTTTTAATTTTATATTAAAGTAGTTTGTAAATTTATCATATTAAAACGAAAGTCTATTAGTAATAATTAAAAATTAATAATGCATAAAATATTTAATAAAAATTAACCAAAAAAAAAGGTATACTAAATTTTGAAGTTAATAAATTAATTTTAAAAAAGTTGGAAAGTTTATATTTCTAAGAAAGATTGTGTACAATAAAATATCATTCAAATAAATAATAAGAATTTTTTTTGATGAATACTAATAAAAATAATAAACTGGAAAGAAAAAACTATTGTTAAATATAGAAAAAATGATACAAATCACTAGTCTACATTAGTCTAAGAATTTATTTGATGTGATTCACATAATTTTAATAGTAACTACAACTTAAAAAACCCACCACACAACTTCAATAATAAGTTAACTTCGACATTTGGTAGCTCAAAACAGTGATGAGATGGACTACAAAGACTTGGCTTATCTTTTGTCTAGTTAACTCATTTATGAATCTTACCAAATCAATTTTACATCATGTGCTTTTCTTGGTTGCAAGTAAGTGTTTGAGAAGAATGATTCCCAAACATTTCTTTTGGTGACTGACAATTATTCATTCTATATTTGGCCATGACCATGCATTCATATGGATTGACAACTAAACATATTGGTTTAAGAATATGTTTTATTGGCAATAGTTTATTGGTGACCATATACATTCTTTAAGTGTTATGATATGTGATTATTCATTCTTTATTTGACTATGACCATGCATTCATATGAATTGACAACTAAACATATTACTTTAAGTATACATTTTATTGATAATAGTTTATTGGTGACCATATACATATTTTAAGTGTTATGATAGGTGATTACTAAGAGTATTCTAAACACATAATTAATCTCACTATGATTTGTAATGATTTTTCAATATCTTTCTATTGTCTACATCCAAGAATATTATCAACAATGTGAAAATGATAATTATTAAAAATTAATAGATTTTCACTATCAATCAAATCCAAAACTACACTGATAAAAATTACTATTAAATTTTATCCATATTCATTTGTTTTCCATGCTTACAATCCAAGAACAATGAACGTAATTAGAGGTTGTCTTTCTTCCAGTCATCTCCCCCATTGTCCCCGAACTTGTGGTCATCAGATTTGGATAATTTTCCAGGTGTTAGAAAAAATTGCCAAATTGCCCTAATCCTAAGCTTCCACTTTGGCTGCTGGTAAGGGTTGAGGAATTCGGCTCCACTAGAAATATTCAACAAACCTATTTTCAACAATCACTGCAGTCCGGGCGTTATATTGATCAGTGGTTGCTGCGTTTGAAGGAATTGTTAAACGAAACGGGTCCCGTGTGTGTAATATCCCACATTAAAGCACGCACGAGAAAAAGAGTGAATATAATACGACAGTTCAGAGGTATTAAGCACGACCTTACTTGAACAGGATCTGTTCTGAAGGTGGTACAACTTGATCTGCATATCAAACACAGACAAGCACACAAATCTGGAAGATGAAATGTGGTTCGCAGGCCAGAGAGCGAATACTGAGACTGGCTGCTCGCAGCTTGCCTCTCGATGAACGTCCTGCCTGTTAATCACTAGCAGGCAGTGAAGGCCCGAGAGCGTTCTGACAGAACACACATCCCCATTTGTTTCCTTTTTCATTAGTGATCTAATGGATAGCGTTCACATATAGACTATATTTTCTCAAATACAATTTGCTTAAAGAATTAGAGGATATAATACTTTCCCTATCATTATGTAATGTTCTTATATCAAGAAATTTGATTGGATAGCGTTCACATATAGACTATATTTTCTCAAATACAATTTGCTTAAAGAATTAGAGGATATAATACTTTCCCTATCATTATGTAATGTTCTTATATCAAGAAATTTGATTGGATAGCGTTCACATATAGACTATATTTTCTCAAATACAATTTGCTTAAAGAATTAGAGGATATAATACTTTCCCTATCATTATGTAATGTTCTTATATCAAGAAATTTGATTAGGGAAGGACACCAGCAAGCGATAGGAAGTTAATAAATGTTATATTTTGACGACCACCTAATTATTAATGGAAAAAGAGTAAAAAATAATCACTCATGTACTAATAGCTGATTTTTTTTAGCTTTCTTGGTTGGTAATTGGCCTATTTGTGTACTACTATTAGAATATGACACATTTAACCACAAGTACTAACATTTTTGAGTGAGCGGGCTATTAGAGCATTTGTGAGTGGGTATCAGATGACACTTTGAAATGACCACTTTTTGACCCTTCGACATTTGATGATCTCTATAGAGAGATCAATGAATATCTAGAAGCAAAAACCTTAGCTTTAAGTAGTTAACTTACATTCGAAGACAATAATTTTTTTTTGTCGAAATCCGACATATAGTTTAGGTTCTACAGGTGCACAAAGTTAGGGTGTGCGAGTACTGGTGCTCTTCCCCTACTCTTCTCTCATTGAGTTTGCAACAAGGGTACTCTTTTGTCAACGAGTTTGCAACAAGGGTACTCGTATTGATCTCTTCTTATACCTATGTTCATTTTCATAATTTGCCTCACAATCTATTTTCATGTGCTACATGTTGAGTGCTGATTGGAGATGATCTTTAGAATGAACATGTATGAGATAAAAAGGCATTAGTACATTTTCACATATTTATCGCTTTGCCATCATAGTTTTATGATACATTTTGTGTTATCTTCATTTTCCTTTCTCTAAACATGCTACATTCTTTAATCACATGTTATTTCTTCATTCGTAGGAAGGTCTTCCATAATGAGTTATCCCAAAATGATATATGCAAGTGATATAAATGTAAATTCTAAACCAATGTAAGATCTAGTTATGGAGATAGCCACCCAAGATCTAGAAGCCAAATGAAAAGCACAATAACAAGAGAGAATCAATATGATAAGAATAATCTGCATCCCTATCAAGAATGCTAATGAATAGCTTAATCTGTATTCCTATGAATACCAATAGTTCATGAGTACAGGTGACTGCTAATGGATAACTTAATATGTATTTAAGTACTTTATGGAAGCAATCTCTAATTTATGTAAATATAAAGTACGATAATTGATTTTTGCATTTGTATCTCACGATTAATTTAAGTAAATATAATGTATTATAATTGACTTTCATTTTTTTATTTGATGATTTTTCATGCAACAGAAAATAGTTGTTATTTTATTGTGCAATTTAAAAAGCATTATAAATAATACAAACAATAGGTAACAACTAATTGAAAGGTAAAACTTTCCTATAAAAAAAATATTATGGCTTTGTCTCAATGAATTTAGGAATGATACTCACGTAACCTCCACATACATGTGCGCTTCTAATCATCATTTCTCTCTCAACTTATAGCTTTGTGATCTATACTTACACTGGTAAGATTTCTAGGAACTCGTACTTAGGCCACACCGAAGAAGTGAATTTCATGCTACTTGGAAAAGATCTTTAAAATGAGAAAATATGACATAAAACTATTTCTATAAGTATCCAACAATGTGGGAAAAATTGTCATCAAAATTACTTTCTTAGACTTTCTCTTTTGATTCATTCTTCCAAATACACATTCTTTTGATTAAAGATAGAACAAGTTCAAAGTGGGTGGTTCTAATATCAATTGAATCTTGAAGTAAACATAAGGTATAATTATAAGCCTTTTTTTTTCTCTGGTGGTCAATGACATACTCATTGAAAACACAAAGAAAATGGTTAGTCAATTGAAACTAAGAATTATTGTAGATGATACAAATGTTAACTAATCACACAATGATAAATTTAGAAGAGTTTGTTCACATATAGACTATATTTTCTCTCATACAATTGCATAAAGATTTAGAGGATAATACTTCCCCTATCATTATGTAATGTTCTCATATCAAGAAATTTGATTACTCTTGTGTTAATGAGTTTTCAATAAGGGTACTCATATTGACCTCTTCTTATGCTTATGTTGTTACAAGTAGTAGTTGCCGCTGCACCAAAAGATCAACCTGTCAGTATTCCCTATTCATCCCTTCGCCACCATAGTCTTACAATACATTTTGTGTTATCTTCATTCTCCTTTCTCTAAACATGCTACATTTTTAATCATTCCTTCATTGATAGGAATGACTTCCACAATGAGTTACCCCAAAAGATACATGCAAGTGATATAAATGAAAATTATAAACCAATGTAAGATCTAGCTATGGAGATAGCCACCCAAAATCTAGAGCGCAAATGGAAAACCTAATAACAAGAGAGAATCAATATGATAAAACTAATTTGTATTCCTATCAAGAATGCAATACAATGGATAATTAGATTGTATGGATGAATCATTACATAAGAGATCTCTTGGTTATATATCCAAGGTGAGTAAAAAGGAGTGAATGAGACAATGAAAAGTGTCACTATCTCATTACATGATAATCAACATAAAAAACTCTCTCCACAAAAGGTGGGTAGGTGATAACATCACAAAAGATGGATCACCCACCAAAGGTGGAGTCACATGTCCACTAAAGGTGGATCACCCTCCAAAGTATAAATTTTCATCCACAAAAGGTGGATATGATAAAGTAATGATAATTCCATTTAAACTTTTATGTAATTCCCTAGAAGTAAGTTTAAGTAAAGTGTAATTATAAATTAGGTGTGAATCAAACAAGGTTAAATTCCTTAATTACACCAACACCACCCCTTAAGTGCAACTTAGGGAGAATTTACAAATACTAATAATGCAAGATGAGTCCTAAAAACAAGGCCATGTTAGGTACCCATGTACAATGTGATAGAAATATAAAAAAACCACACAAGTGAGAGAGGAGGGGGGGGGGGGGGGGGGGGGGGGCGGGTGGTTGAATCAATTGTGTCCTAATTAGAAATATCTAACCAAATTGTAGAATTAAACCTTTAAACCTTAGATCTTAATATTAAACATGAAAACACATAATCATAACACCACATGAACACATTAACACCAAGATTTTTGAAGTGGAAACCCTGTTAGCAAAAAAACCATGGTGGGGATCAAACCCACTAGATGATGTACTCTATTAGAAGCACAATACCCTATTAAAGATAATACAAGGGGAATGCACATGTATTTAGGTGAACTGCCTAGAGCTCACTGCTCAATTACAACAAGGAAAGGTTCACTACCTTATATTAACTTGGACAATAATCCAATTAAGGACAAAAAATCTACTGATTATGAACTACCTAAGAGCATCTCCAACGTGCATGTTCAACCCTAATGAAGTGCAAAAATTCTTTGTCTCAATTACAAATTCCACTCATACCTCTTTACATAGTCATCGATGCAACATTCTCGCACACACCCACACCTTCACACTTACAAATGATTACATTCTTTTATACATTTTATCAACTTATTTATACAAGGTTGTCCAAACACCTAATTACAAAATATTAATTTATTATAGCTTAATATACAATGCGATCCATTGAATGTCAGTTAAGACATAACAACGATCGATAACATCTTCAAACACATAACTGCTCCATAAATCATGCCATGATCCATCAAAACATATTACACCAACCATGTCGACAAAGAATGTTAAGAACATTAACACGCTTCTAGAAAATCCTTCAATGCACTCACAAAAGTCACCATGATCTAGAAAAACAAATCGAACATGATCATAAGACATCAACAAGAAACATTAAATACCTCATCAACATCAACAACACCACTGTCTCAGAATTCATAACCATCTCTGCACTGTTATCAAGAACAAAAATTAGTAAACTCTGTCACAACAAATAAATATGTTAACATCAATGACAACACAACTCTAAACTATGTGATAGAAATCTCTGAAGCACATATTTTTATAATATCCCAACAATCTCTCCCTTTGGCATTCATGACAATATATGATGTGAAAAACCAATCAATACAAACAATACCTTCATTATCTTTTAGAGGCTCTCTAGAAATTTTCTTACCCATGGAAACAATGTCTCCGCCTTAGATACATACTCTTCTCTCCATCATAGTTTCTCTCCTAAAAACAACATGTCTAACTCATCATGTGAACATACTATTTTTCACATGATTTCTCTCCCCCTTTGACACCAATGAAAAATGACACATATTTTCAACATAAATATCCAACAATGCATCACAAGAACTGATCTCATACCTAAATAATATGCTCTGATCATCTTCCATAGGTCTCTCTAACCACTAACCACTACCCCCCTAAGGAGAAACCACCTTACATCAATCCAAACAAAAAAATATATCTGTTAAGTACCTTGGACTGATGAAAATCAATGCATCTCATTTCATATCAAGAGGGGCTATTACCCCAAGCTTATCTTTGAGATACTCAAAAGTATCCTTAGGTAAGGGCTTCATGAAAATATCTACAATCTTCTCTTTAATAGATACATATTATATCTTGAATTCCTTCTCAGCTACCTTATCTCTCAAGAAGTGATACTTGATAGATATATGCATTGTCTTTGAATGTAGCACTGTGTTCTTACATATATTGATGGAACTTGAATTATCACAATAAATAGTAACAGGATCATCAATACTTACACTGATATCTTTCAACAATTTCTTCATACATACCATTTGTGTATAATTCATAACAATAACAATATATTCTACCTCAGCAATAGAATGCAATAACAATATATTCTGCCTCAGCAATAGAATGCAATATACAATTTTATTTCTTACTTACCCATGAAACCAGTCTCTTTTCCAAGAAGAGTGCACTGCCACTTGTAATTTTCCTTTCATCCACATTTCCTACCCAATCAACATTAGTAAAAGCACACAATGTAAAGTCATCATCCTTTGGATACCATAATCCATGATCAACCGTCCATCCCAAATTTTTGAATATTTTCTTCACTGCAACAACATGAGATTCCTTTGGTTCTGCTTGAAATATAGGTGCCATACATATTGCACTCATAATGTCAAGTCTTGTTTATTTCAAGTACAATAAACCACCAATCATAGAACTATATCTTGTCTGATTTGCATTCGGAGTATCATCAACTATTGTCAATTTTCAACAAGTCACCATAAGATTTCCAACTGGTCTAGAGTCTTCCATACAAAATTTCTTCAACAATTCCTTCACATACTTAGATTGAGAAATGGAAATTCCATTTTTGAAATTGTACAACTTGCAAACCAAGAAATAATTTCATCTCACCTATCATAGACATCTCAATTTCACTTTGTATTTCTTTAGCAAACTCTTTACTCAACTCTTTATTACCTCCAAAAATGATATCATCAACAAATACTTCAACAATCAAAATTTTATCCTAATTAACCTTGAAATACAAATTACAATCTCTAGTACCTTTTTTAAATTCTAGTTTGAAGAGATATTTGTCTAACCTTGCATACCGTGCTCTAGGGGCCTATTTCATCCCATACAAAGCTTTCATCAACTTGCACACCATATTGTCTTGATCTGTCAAAGAGAAACCATTCATTTTCTCTACATACACTTCTTCTTCCAAATCAGCATTCAAAAATTCATATTTAACATCCATCTGATATACTTTGAAGTTCTTGTAAGTAGCATAAGAAAGAAATAATCTAACTGCCTCAATTCTAGCAACATGAGCAAAAGTTTCATTGCAATCAATACCATTAAATGAGCTTAAAAACCTGATTACTGAGGAAGGCGGGTAGCATTTTTAATATCATTCTTCCTCTTCATGACAAAATTTAGAGATTTTTTTCTTAGAATGAGACTCACTTCAAATGATGAAATGTGGAGTGAAGAATCCATGCTAGTGGTGCAACCCAACCCAAATGGGCCTGAATCAGACCAAGTTGACATCATCTCCCAATTGTATTCACTTGCATGGAAAGAGAATATTAGTTATGTCAAATACCACAGAGTAGTCTTTGTCCTAGAAGAAGAAGAAAAAGCCGATCTCCAAAACCTTTTCATGGAAATACAACTAGAGGAGGATAGAGACCCTGCACCTAGGGAAGTTTAATTTTTCTATTGTAGCATGCATGTAATCTTTTTGTAATTGGCAGTAGTAACGGTAAATTTTGAATAAAAGAAACCATTCCATTCCAAGCCTTTCTTGAAACCGGTCACTTTTCAGACCATCAAGTTTTTAAAATGAACAAGTTCCTGTTATTTTTGTATATATATGCATTTTGATAAGCTAAAAAAGGGGAGGAGAGGGATCTCTAAAAAGAAAACTCTGGGTTATAGCCATTTTTGGTAGTGCAATGCATCAAAATTTGTGTCATATTATTTAAGCATATTTTGAATGGAAATGTATATATCAAATTTGTGTGTTTGTAATAAGTTTTATTTACTATGAATTAATCTTTGACTTATGACAATCATCTTTTAGTGCTTATCTATCTAGACTTGTTGTATATTTTTTTCACTTTGGAGACTTTGTGTTTTGAGTATTAACCCCCATAGGTTAAAATTGATTAACTTCCTTTTTTTTTTCATTTTTATTTCTCTATGCGCTCTTTAATAGAATAGACTTTGTATCATTTTATCTTTCCTTTTTCACATCTTTTGTTTCTTTCGTATCCGTATCATAGCTATGTGTAGCTGTTAGTATTCCTTTTCTACTTTCTAGTTAAAATTATACCCCCCAAAACCCCAAATTATATCATAAGAGGGAGATGTACCTCTAAATTTTATAGGAAGTTTATCCATTTAATGGAAACCTCTTTGACTACAATTTGTTAGTTTGTCCTTGTTTCGGGCACAAGGAGTCAATTTAAGGATATTTTACAGGGGCAAAATCTACAACTAACAGATGATCAAGTGAATCCATTGATAGGATGGGGAAAATAAATGTCATTGTGGAATAATATGTGGAAACACTAGTGCACTTGTGAACTTTGTTGTAAGTCTTCTCCTTGAAATTTAATCCTTCGACTTATGGTAGTTAAAACTTCCTTGGGTGAGACAACATAGCCAAATAATCAATGCTCATAAAAAACATCTAAATATGGAATGAACTCAAAATCTCTTTTCACATGTCATTAGTGACTTCTTGAATGAAGCGAAGTATTAGGTCTCAAGACTTTTTATATGCCTTTGACAATCTACATATGGAACTTGGTGGCTTGGACATTCCTTTTCAATCACCAAATTAGTAAAAAAGAGGTCACAAGAATAAGAAAAATCCCTATCCAATATCTCAAGTATATGAGAAAAATCTCCTTGAGGAAGGCCTTCTTCTTGGATTTCTATTGACTACTCACCATTGATTCCTTGATTCTTCCTTGATACCTACCACTCTTTTTGTTCCATTTCTATAAGTTTAGTTGGAAATGCCAAAATGTATTGAATCTAAAAATAAATTCTCATTAGGCTTAACTTGTATAAGGTTTTTTTCATCTTTCATCCCTTACTTTTGGTCTTGCATTGACTTGTGCTAGTATGGAAACCTAAAATATATTTTTCCTTCTTGGTACATGCATGCTTTATAATATCTACATGGTCAAAAGTATGGCTTGAAGACCTATGCTCAAGGGAATGACCTTTTGAATAAGCACGACTATTGAATCTTTCATCTTCACATATTGGTCATGTGTTAAATTGATTAGGCATTTCATTTTCTTTATTGTGATCACAACACATTTCATGAAGATTCAAATCCAATGTAGGATAAGATGTTATCTCTATGTTACTATCTAATTCCTATGACGGTGAACCCACAATAGTGGGTTACACTTTTTGCCCTAAATGGACATTGCACTCTACATTTTGAAAAAAAAAACCAGATTTAGATGCATATTATCGTTAAACCATTTGAAATCAGAAGATGAAGTAAATTAGAGTCTTTTAGGATTTTTTTGTCTAGATTCCAAATATATTTTTTATTTTTATTTTTAAATTTATTTGAATAGTTTTTTCTTTCTCCCATGAAAATTGGCATGTTGCTGAAAACGTCATTTTCAAAGAGTTACATTATTTTCATAGAGCATAACTTTTTTTTCTAAAATAGATATCAATGTGATTCTTTCTAATTTAGTTTTTTAACATCTATATGGAGGGCATGCAACTGGTTTGATGACATTATCATGATTATTTCATATTTTATTAATGTTTGAAGTTGACTAAACTGTAATTTTGACATACCTTGATTACATAGCTTATAACTTGTCATGTATTTGTCCAATTTCATTTTAATTTTTTTTGATAGAAAGATGTATGCAAATTAGATGTCTAATACTAGAAATGATAAATTAACTATCTAGAAGCTAACAAATCTAATGCAACACAATGAAGAATGCAAAGTAACCACAAATTATGAAACTAAATCAATTACCTTCACCTACCATGCAGCTTGTCTCCATTGTCCTCCTAGCCTTGATTTCTTGGATGGTTGAGCTCTCAGATTTCTAATTTGAAGCTCCTTGCCCAAGATGTCACCAAAGTGTGAAGATTGAATGAGTGAGTGCAAAATAGCCCAAAGCTTGATTATGCAACTAATGGATGGAATGCAAATGGAATGATGATAGTGTGGATGCTTGATTGCTTGAATGCTTTCAGATACAAATTACCTATTAGCCCACAAAGGGAAAATGAGTCTCCTTTTATAGAGTTTTGGAGGATCTAAGCCTAGGTGGCACAATCCTACGGTGGAGAATGAAAGGTGGAAGATCCTAGGGCTAGGATTGACTTGGTTGAAGGAGTTGAGAGAAAGGGGGATATAGTTGGAATGTGAGAGGAAGAATAGGGATAATGTTCCTCTCAAATTGACATGGAGGAGAACAAGGTGGAAGGGAAAGACACATGTCAATTGTCTCACAAAGACCAAAGAGAGAAAGAGGGAGAGACCTTTTCCTCATGAGGACTCTTTGTACAAGTGTCCTATGAGTCACCTTTGACCCTTAGAGGTGGCTTGAGAAGCCCCTTAAGAATAGGAATTATCTCTTGACTTGGTTTAAGAGAGGACATGTGGTCATGAGACCAAGTCCTATGAGGCCACATAACCCTCAAGAATAGGACATGTGTGGGTGAGGATAATTACCAATAAATAATAAATAATTATTTATTTTAGCCAAAGTGATGTGTCAAGTGAGTGGGTAGATGAGGTGGACTAGGGGACTTAGTCATATTTAGGTGATTGTATATTTAATTAAATCACTTTAATAAGACTAATTAGAAGACTTAGGATAGAGGAATAGACTATAGTGAATTTACTAAATAAATTAAATAATCTATTTAATAAATAGAGGAAATAATTATTAATTAAATAATAAATATTTAATTAATTTATCAAGTCAATATCAATTAAATAATAAATATTTCCCGACTTTGGAAATACCTGGAGCAGCGAATATTGATGACAAAGACAGTGATTCAAGGCAGTGACTTCCATTCTGTATTGAACTGCGATCTTGCAGAGACCTAACCAGCATAGCAGATGACAAAGATCTGAATACATATTAATATTCTGAGTTGCAGATCTGATATTCTGAATTGCAGATATAATGCTCTAAGTTGCAGACCTAAGATTCTGAGTTGCAGATCTTCGTGTTCTTGCATCGGTCATACATTGGCAATTCAATCTGAATTTGGGAGTTCCCGCAAGATCTAATTGTTTGGCAAGCGAATTTCACTACTAGGTGAATGAGAGACCACTGCTAGGGCATCCGATTTCAACACTATGTAAACAGACCTGAATCTAAAGGAGCATCATTTTCAAACCCTAGGCAGCCACAAACCCCTTTGGGGTGTTCGAATTTGCATACCTCACACACAGATTAGAATTCATTGTTCCAAAATCTTTTTTTAAGAGGCCAAGCTTGGGTGATTTCGTGCCCTAGGTACACTGCCAAGTTGTCTAAGGGTTGGTAGCAATTATCATTGTTAACTTTTGGAATAGCAGAATTGTGATAGTGCTTTGAATTGAGTAGTTGGAGATTTAGATTACATATACAGATCAGATTAAGTGAATACATACGGATCAAATTGGAGTGTCTTTTTTTTTTTTTTTGGAATTTCGATAGCAGCATTTTCCCCAAATTGCAGCGGCATTTTACTTCTTTTTTAACCATTTCGAAGATCGCAACAATATTAGGAAGGTGATAAGATGGAGCGAAAATAATCCAGCAGAGAGAACAATGAATTATATCAGACCTGGGCATGATGAGTTGAAATTTTTTTCCTAGGGCACCGAAACCCATTGATTGACCAAGACATCTCAGTGTTTATAATACAAATTTTTGATCTCTGATTAGCAGCGAATTATTTTGGGCTCTGTTGGATGAATTCTCTTGGAGATTTTGATAAGGAAGAAGACAACATTTCAGACCCTCATTCCATGCGAATCTTACCCTAAGGCTCTGCAATCAGCAAAATGTGAACTTTTCATTCAAAAAGGAAATTTGCCTTTCAAAGGCGTCAAATAAATATTGGTCTTTTCCATGCGAATCAAGATGCGAAGAAAGATTTAGCTGTATGCAGTAAGGATAACCCTAGAGGAGAAAGGCCCAATGTGGTTACAGATGCTGCAAAGAAGCAAGACAAAGAAGAAGTGTTTTCAAGCTATTGTTTTAATTGTTGGATCTATAGCCACAAGAAAAAAGATTGTCGTAAACCAACACAGCATCACCCTTCATATGAGCATTTGAAAGATTTCATAGCAAAACAGAAGATATTAGCTGAGGAAAAAGCAGAGTTGGAATTGCACACAATCTCCACTCGAGAAAAACCAAATCCATCCAATGATGTTTCTACTCTGATTAAGGGCTCCTCTATTAACCCTCATAAATCTCCATTAACAGATAAGCAAGAGAAGGATTCCCAGAAGGAAAAATTTAAGGAAATTGCTAGGGCGGAGAATCCTGGTTCTACACTAAGAATAAACAATTTAATCCCTAAGCAAACTAGGGATGTTAAGCTAAAAGTCTTCTCAGTCAAAGAATTGGACAGACAGATAAATATCTATTCCAAGACTAAGTATGCAAAATTGGGCATAGGCATCGGGGCTGCTAAGGTGGAAAGACCTGAGTACAATTTAAATTGTAGAACCAATGAACCCCTATCTACTAAGGGGGAAGGCAGGTTCTTACCTACTCAAGCACCTCCCGTTTGCATGATGAAGAATGAATCCACTTGGCAGATGGTTAAAAATAGGAAAAAGGTTAACAGGTATCAACTATCTCATAATCCTTTTAATCTATCTCTGAATAATTCATTTGATTTGCTTAAAGAGGAAGATAATGGGAAATATTCACGCCCCCATAAAGGCTATAAGGCAGGACAAAATAAGCTCCATACCAATGTCTCAGAGCTCTACCCACAAAATGAACATACACACAGAAAGAATTTAAAAGGTTTAACATGTAACAATGGGTTAAGGATGTTTCAGGAACAAAACATACAGGTATACACGCCCCCTCATAAGTGTAATAAAAATATGGATAGTAACAATGGTAAAATAATAGGAAATTTCTTTCAGAATCCTAACATGATTAGAATAGATCTAGATGGTAAATGCATAGAACAGAGACAAAATTCTTTTGCAGATACAGGGCTGATTTGCCAATGGTCTGGAGTAGGAACTTCTACCACAGATCTGATAGCTTGGCTGAAATCTCAACTCCCAAATGAGGTAAGTATATCTATCCTATTAGAAAATTTTATTTTCATTAATTGTAAAGATGGAAATATTAAAAGTAAAATTAGAAATGAAGGATTAGCTAAGTATAAAGACTCTGATTTTTATATTTTTGACTAGGCTCCCCTGTTCAACCCAATAAACCTTAAGGACTTTCTTGTAGAAAAAGCTATTGTTCTTAGAAATCTACCTATAGAATTATCTGATGTAGAAACTGTCAAATTAATAGGAAAACAAATGGGTGACTTTCTAAGCATTATTGATAATGATAATAACCAGTATGAAAAAATTATTAGAGTAAAGATCAACTATCATCAAAAATGGATTCATCCCATTAGATTATGCTTTAATTCAAACTCTATTATTATTAACCCCATTATTCTAGAAGATTTTGTAGAAAGACGAACAAAAGATCTAGAAACCAAAAATTTAGGACAAATTGACACTCATATTCAGAAGACATTGGAATTGAAGGAGAGCTTTAACCTAGAAAAAGGAGGTTTCACTATGACTTCTCCTAAGAAAATTAATCCGATCAGCATCTCCTCACAACCTTCAGACTCTGAGTGTCAACCCCCTTTTGCTCTAGAAAAGGAAATATCAATAAATAAGACCTTAAATGTTGAGGTCAAATTTCCCCTACCTTTATCCATAGAACATGAGAATAACCTTAGTACTCAGAGTTTCAAGCAAGAAATTAACACTAAAATTACCTCTTACAGCCCGAATAGAATCTCCAACAGTCCAGAAGATAAAGAAAGATCACCTCTTAAGGAGAATCAAAAAATAGAAAAAGAAATAGTTGAGATCACCAATGAGTTAATGGACACCCTTATAGATGAAATATGTGACAAAGAGGAACTTGAGCACCAAAAAAGTTTGCTAATTAAAAGCATTATAGAGATGTCGGCATCAGATAATACTCAGGAAAATGGAGAAGAAGACATGGAAATGGAATGCTTTCCAAATCTAGATGAGATAGGAGACATGGAAAGGGATATTAATGAAAGAGAAGATCCCTTGTATGGAAGGAAAGAAGAAATAAATAATATAAGGAATCAGAACGAGGAAGAGATTAGAATTTGCCTAGAAGGTATCAACAATGAAGATAGACAATTAGGAATGGCAACAACCATTGATGGAATCAAACCCAACGACAATCTCTCATTGGTTAAAGACTCCATAGAAGGCCTCTTTGGCATCACCAACCAAGATAGGCAGTTAGGAACAACAATGAAAAGAGGAAGTCTAAGCACCCCTAATATCAATAGAATTAAAAAGAAGAGGGGGAGGAAATCCGAAGTGGAGTTAAAACTATAAATGTTAATGCAGGAACCCAAATAGAGATTGCAGATATTCCTAATATTGATAAAAACTCAGAACTCATCCATTCCAAATCTTTCCATCAGTTAAAAGAAATGCAAAAAGAAGAAATGGAAAAGTCCCCCTTAGTGGAGATCATTGACCAAGGATCACTGCTAGACTTTTTAGGATTAGACCCTGCCTCTATTCTGGAAGATTCTAGGAGTAATGATATAATAACAGGAGTATTAGGCTCGCTATCGAAAGAGGAACTCTGTGAGGAAAACAAAGAGAACATCATTAGGAACAATATAGAAACTTTAGGTTTAGGAAAATCTATTAAGGGCAAGTTAGAAGCTGATATGGGGAAACTAGTCAAACCAAGAGGTAGAAAATCTCTTGCTGAACTAAGAGCTAAGGAAGGAATGGCGCCAGGTCAGGTTAAAATTATCGATATTCTATACTCTGGGAAGGGGAAGATCCTTCTCGAGTCCTCATGAAGATCATTAGTTGGAATGTTAGGGGTTTAAATGCCCCTAACAAACGAAGCCTTGTAATAAGGCAATTAGCGAAAATTAAACCAAATATGACTATGCTACAAGAAACTAAACTTTCTAATGAAGGATATGAGAATTTAAAAAAGAGTATAGGGATTAGAGAATTAATAGGTTGCGAGGCAGAAGGCACTTCGAGTGGGATTGCTTTTATTTGGGACCCAAGAGAAATAGTTTTCAATATTCATGAAAAACATAAAAATTGGATGGGAGGTCAAATCAAAAGTTTAAAATCAGATTTAAAATTTAATCTAATAAACATGTACGCTCCAAAATTCTTACATGAAAAGAGAATTGTATGGCAGGAGGTTAAGGATTATATTGAAAGCTTCCCGAACGATACATTTATACTAGGAGGAGATTTTAATGCTATCCTATCCTTGGGAGATAAACTGGGTGGGACGAAACACATATCAAAAACTACTTTAGAATTTCAGGAATGGATAAATAATATAGGGGCTTCAGAAATTGAATTAGACAGAGGGAAATACACCTGGACTAACAAACGAAAAGACACAGAGTTAATAGTAGAAAAATTGGACATGTTCTTCTTTATTGGGGAATTGAGAAGTTTTGACTTTGATCTTACTAATGAGGTACTACCTATTACTGGTTCCGACCACTTTCCTATAGAACTAGTAATTTCGGAACCAATCAGAAATAAAAAGATCTCATTTAGATTTGAAAAAATGTGGTTACTTAATGAGGAATGTTTGGATCTAATTAAAAAATGGTGGACAGAGACAAGATTTGAAGGCTCCAAGATATATAAAGTCATAAGGAAACTAAAATTAATAAAAAGAAATCTGTCTCAATGGAGTAAGAACACTATTGGGGATATATTTGTGAAAAGAGATCTTATAGAAAAAGAGCTGGAAAATGTGAATAAGGAGATTACTGAAGAAGGTAAACAGACTTCAGATGATAACAAAGAGCAAGAACTATTATGTAAATACTATGATTCTCTTTCACAAATTAGCGCCTTCTGGGGGCAAAGAGCGAGAGAAACATGGCTCAGGGAAGGGGACCGAAACACCAAATTTTGTCACAATAGTGTCAAAGCTAGAAGGAATATAAATAAGATTTCCAAAATCAAAGATAGAAATGGTAATACAATAGAGGATCCCGAAGAAATTGCAGATTTAGCAGTCTCTTTCTTTGAAAAATCTCTGAATAACTTAGGGAGTGTGGATTTGTTGGACCAGACCAAGCTATTAAGAAACATCCCTCGTATAATAACTTCACATCAAAATAACCTCCTAAATGCTGCATTTACAGAAGATGAAATACTCAAGGTTTTAAAGGAAATGAACCCGGATAAATCCCCTGGTCCTGATGGATTCCCAACTTTTTTCTTTCAAAAGTGTTGGTCATTTATGGGCAAGGAAATTACTGATGCTCTAGAGGGAATGAGAAACTCAGGACATATTCTTAAAGAGCTAAATAACACATTCATTGCTCTTATTCCCAAAAAGGTCAATGCAGAGAAATTTAATGAGTTCAGACCTATCTCCCTGTGCAACACTTTGTATAAAATCTTCTCAAAAGCTTTGGCAGGTAGAATGAAACAACTTCTTCCATTGATTATATCCGAAGAACAAACAAGATTTGTCCCTAATAGGTCAATTTTGGATGGAGTGATTATTGCTCATGAGGCTATACATTCAGTAACAAATAATAAGGATCCGAGTATGTTGATTAAGTTAGACATTAGTAAGGCGTATGATAAAGTGGACTGGAGATTTTTGTGTAAATGTATGGAAGCTTTTGGATTCTCAAAACAATGGATCAATATGATTTTTGAATGCATCTCCACCCCTCACTTCTCAATTATGGTGAATGGGTCTCCTGAAGGCTTTTTCAGCCGTTCTCAAGGTTTGAGGCAGGGAGATCCGTTATCTCCTTTTTTGTTCATTATTATGGCAGAAGCTTTAGGGAGAGTTATCAAGAAACTTCAGGAAGAGGATAAGGTTAAAGGAATCAAGATTACTTCAGGAGTCGAGGCTACTACTCATCAACAACATGTCGATGATAATCTCCTTTTTGGAAAAGCGCTTTTAGAAGAAGCTCAAGCTTTCAAAGAAATTTTAAAAACTTATGCTAACGCTTCTGGACAATGTATAAATGAGGAAAAATCAGAATTTTTTTTTATCAATATTGAAGAGAGACGAAAGAATGAGATTAAACGTATTCTAGACTTCAAAGAAGGTTTCTTCCCATGTAAATATTTAGGTTTACCTCTGGATAAGGGGGTCAAATCAAACCACTTATGGGAAAGCACAATTCAAAATATCTCCAAGAAACTAGATCAATGGAAAGGTAAATGGTTATCAAATGCGGGAAGGGCTGTTATGATCAGGTCAGTCCTCTCTGCAGTTCCTATTTATCAGATGATGAGCATGAGAATCCCAACAGGTATTAATAAGGAGATTGCTCGAAAGTTAAGGAGATTTTTCTGGCAAGGGTCAGAGGAGAAATCTAAACTAGCTTTAATTTCTTGGAATAAGATTTGTAAGCCAAAAGAAGAAGGAGGTTTGGGAATAAAAGACCTTACGCTTCAAAACAAGGCCTTGGGGGTGAAATTAGTATGGAGAATGATTAAAAACCCAAAGGCAAAATGGGTTAAAATACTAAGATATAAATACTTACTAGGAGAAGAGGAGGAAAGTGTTTGTCGTTCTGATAATTATCCGATGGGCTCATGCATATGGAACTTCATAAAAGAATGTAAATATATAGTATTAGAGTCCCTTTCTTGGGACGTGAAAAGTGGGGATAAGGCTCTTTTCTGGGATGACTCATGGGGTGGAAAACCAGCCCTACGTGAAATTCTTGGGAACAATCAGCTAATTGAACTAATCAAACAAAGTAAGGGAGAGCGGGTTAAAGACTATTTTTCACAAATCAATAATAGTGAGGGTAGCAGCTGGGCATGGAAATCTCTAGAGGAACTTAGACTTCCCCTTGATTTCCAGAATAAACTTAACAAGGCTCTACAAGAACGAAACTTCTATCCACGCTCTGGGGAGGACACAATTATATGGGCTGCTTCAAAGAGTGGTGTATACAACTCGAAAGAAGGTTTCAAAGTTATTTCTGGGATAGATAATCCACCCACCAGTCTTCCCATTGATCTATGTTGGAATAGAAACTATCTTCCTAAGGCAGGTCTATTCTCATGGGCAGCTTTACAGAAAAGGATTCTCAGCGCTGAATGGTTTGAAAAAATAGGGTACCATGGTCCTTCTATGTGTGCCCTGTGTGAGAAAGAAAGTGAGATGATTAATCATATTTTGTTAAATTGTGAGTATGCCAATAAATGCTGGCTTTGGGTTCTGGAGAAATTAGATCTGAAGACTGCTCTTCAAAATGATATCACAGAAGTTTTTATTTCATGGCAAAGATCATGTAAGGAGGATTTATACAGTAAAATGAGATACATAATCCCATCTCTGTTAATCTGGGAATTATGGAAGGAAAGGAACCGTAGGATTTTCCAAGATAAAAGGATGAACATTGAGAGTTTTTTGAACAAATTAGAGGCAAATATAGTAGAAATTACAAACAATAGAAATATGCTAGGACAATCAATGATGGAATTCTCACTAGAAGACAACAACCAGAGAAAGAAGTGGTATGGCTTGAAAGTTCCTCCCTGGATTGGATCTAGCATTGACAATAAATCCTTATCAAGGGCGAACTGTAAATGGAAACCACCGGAGCAAGGATGGATTAAGTTGAACTTTGATGGGGCAGCTAGGGGAAACCCAGGGGTGGCGGGTATAGGGATATGTTTACATAATGCGGAAGGAAAGTTATTAGGAAGGTTAGCAAAACCTATAGGAATTAAGACAAATAACGAAGCTGAAGTAGAAGCTATAAGATTAGGTCTAGCTTGGTGCAAAAAATGGAGGCTTAAAAGAATTGCGATTGAAGGAGACTCAGCTATTATTATAAATGCAATAAGACAGGGTAGAACGCCGAACTGGAAAATAAATATTGCTATTGAACAAATATTGGAATCTCTTGAAGTTATAGGAGATTATACAGTGAATCACATTTACAGGGAGGGCAATATAGACGCAGATAAGTTAGCTAACCTAGGAGCTGACGGGCAAGAAATTGAAGAAATTCATGAGAGTTTGAAAGAAGAACTCGGAAGGTGAAGAAAAATGATTTCAAAATAGGAAATCAAGATTAGATGTAAATAAATGTAAATGAATTTAAAGGTAAACAAGTATAGATACATTTGCGAGTATAGTATAAAAATACAAAAATACACACACAAACACGCACAAACACACACACATATATATACTGCCCTCTTACATAGCAGACTTCAAGATAGGGAATGTAAGAAGTTAACATCTCATTTAGTCAAAACAATCATCATATATTAAGGGCATGCCAACCTACAATGAAGTCTCATCGATCACAAAAATGATAATCTTTAAAACAAAAAATGTTATGACAAATTAAAAGATTCGTAAAGTGCCCATAAATTTCTTATGTTCATAGCATGACTGTCAATAGAAATGGACTCAGATTGTAATGTTTTATTTAGTAGACTAACTCATGGATTAAGATTTGAAATTCCTTAATTTCATCAATACCTAACCTGAACTAGCTTTATGAGGATTGAATCATGAAAATGAATAATTAACTGTAAATTAGGAGAATAGAGGTTGCATGGTGTCTTTCTATTTTGCAGATATACAGGGAAAGCATAACAGACCAAAAAGGCAGAAATAAAAAGAGGCTCAAGAACTTATCAAAGCTAAGGCAAATACTCGAAGAGCGAGGATGAGAGAAAATAACATGATTTTTCAAAAGCACAGTTAAAATTAAAGGAAGGCTCATTAGCTCTAAAGATAAGAGCAAGGTATATGTAATCTCAATCTAAATAAATGTATGACACAGGATGGGAATGCTCATCAATTCTTCTTAAAAGACCATTATATATAAAAGATTAATATATTTGTGTTCACTATCATGGAGGTATGCCTCCGTTAATCTGTACTAAAGAGGGAATGCCCTCTTCGACTCCAACAAGTGGAGCTTTGTAATCCTACGCTTGTAGGAACTCTAAACTTGATTTATTTCTGGACAAAAGTCCCAGGCCAGACTGGAGGTTTTCTTCCCCGTTCTTTCCTACCAGTGCCCACACGAACGAAGGAAAATGTAAAAAGATTAATTTTAAATAGATAAAATCAAGGCTTCGGCCATTTATTGATCAAAAAATAAAAAAAAATAAAAAAAATATCAATTAAATAATAAATATTTAATTAATTAATGAAGCCATTTTTAAGTGTATAAATTTTGCCCCTCTTTGAAATAATGTGCTGGTCACATTGTTTCAAAGAAAAATTCAAGCATTTTGCCCCTGCCCCAAATAATGTCTCAGACGCAAGCATGCCCCCTCGAGAGATTGATTGACAAAAAAATATTTTAATTGATTTTTTTTTTTTAACGTCGAGTTTGACAATCAATCTCACGAAAGAAACAGTAGAAAAGATGGATGAGAATGGGGTGAAATGGAAGAATAATGGGAGGTAGGGTCCACACCAAGCACATCGGGTCCATAGGCTATAAATAGGGCAAAGGGGTCCACAATAGGCTCATTGTGCACACGTGTCATTTGGAGATTAGAGCTTGAGAGAGAGAAGAGCAGAATCGTCAGGATGCCATTCCCACTATCAGATTATCACTTTGAGAGGGCCAGACGCTTCCAAAGACCGCCCGATTCAGGAGAGTCGGTAGGTGACTCGATCCTCTTTATCAATTTGTGATTTTTAGCATGTTAGAATTTGATTTGTAGCATGTTTAGGATAGATTGAATCATAGAAAAATTTAGAATTTTTTTTTTCTAGGGCGAAAAACATATGCACAGTTGCGGTGCATGAATGTGCAACAAAATGCCATGTTTGCGCAGCAAATTGGTAATTTTGCGCATATGTGTTGTAAAATTGTGCATATGTGTAGAGATCAAAATTAGGTCGTGCAAATATGAATAAAATGCACGCATACATGGATTTTGCGCATTTGTCAAGGAATGATGCGCAAATGTGGAATAAAACTGGGCAAACGTTTAAATCTACACAAATAGTAGGGGATGCTGCGCTTTTGTTTTGTTGATAGAATTTGGTCAAATTAGCAAGTCAATTAGGTCAAACTGGATATCGATAAGCTGATTTGATTTGTCAGCAGTTGAATTTGATCGATTTGGTCAAGATAGGCAACATTGTAGCATAGTCGCTAGTTAACCAGTCTTGATATTAGATAATTGATAGAATCATCTATTGTAAACACATGATAAACATGTTTGTAATTGATATGATAGGATAGATAGATTGATAGATCAGTTTATCAAAATCTGATAGCTTGATATTGTTGACTTGGATAGGAGGATATTACCGACGTTCTGATGTCACGGGAGAGATATCCCATCACATAGAACTTGAGACCGGCATTGTCAGAGATTGATAGACTCTTGATTGGTGCGACTGGATTGTATCACGTGATCTATACACCTGAGATTCAGGCGAATTTGAGCATGATGACAACATTAGTAGAGAGGTGGCACTCGGAGATGAGTACCTTTCATCTCCCGACAGGAGAGATGACAGTGACACTTGAGGATGTTTTTCACATCCTCCGACTTCCTATCACAGGTGAGCTGGTTCATTATGATCGACACGACGGGGTGACAGAGTACAGAGCCATCTTTGGAGACAATGAGATTGATGAGGGGGAGATTAGTTGGGACGATATGGTTGATTTGTATGAGCCTCTGCTAGTGGTATTGGTGGGAGTGATTGGGGGATTCGTATGCCCTAATCGTCGGTCACATGGGTTTGTAGTTGGTTGGGGCCACACATTACAGCGGATGATGGATGATGGGACCTGATTTGCTTGGGGTGTATGTTTATTAGCACATTTATACCATGATCTTCACCAAGTGGTCTATCAAAGGAGTGCTTCATTATCAGTAGGGGTGACATTGCTTCATGTATGGGCATGGGAGCATATTGTAGTGACTCATCCAACAGCTATTATATTTCATAGTGTAGGACAACTGTATATTCATTTATATTCATCAGTCTTGTCTCGATTGAAGCTGGGATATCTAGAGTTCTGGCAGTACACTTTTGACATGATTGACATAGTGATATGGAGACCTTACTTAGGGTGTGAGCCCTGGGATGATGAGAGACAACTCAAGTTTTGTTTTGAGTCATGATGGTTGATAAGGTAGACACCCTATATTATTAAGAGATAGTTGGTCAGCCGGGTTCTGTGACAGTTTGGCAGGATCCAGGGTATGCTACAGGGAGTCACTAAGTTCACCCGGACACATTAGGAGCGACATGACTAGGGACCCATGGTGTCATTTGAGTTGGTGAGACAAGAGTTTCTTGACATGGAATTTCAGGTATGGATGATGAGACAGGGGGTTGTGGACCCAGGGATGACTACAGATCTAGAACAACACCTGAGAGATTTTCTAGTGCCACGCTTGACTGATCTAGCGACGAGGCCACCAGAGAGAGATCCAACAAAGAGACGCTGTGGGAGATTCCAAAGCTAAGATAGGAGAGGCCGAGGGAGAGGAGATGGAGGTGATGGAAAAGATGGTGATGATGGTGGGGATGGAGGAGATGGTGGGAGAGGAGAGAGAGATGGACCATAGATGAGAGGTGGTGGTGTGAGATAGAGGGGTTTGATGCCACCTCCAGCTAGACAGGGATGAAGATAGCCTCCAGTACAACCAACAGTAGGAGCTCCACCAAAGATACTAGCTGCCCCAGGATAGGTACCAGTAGTATAGGTACAAGTGCCTATACAGGTAGGATAGGGATAGGATGAGGCATATGTACTATTAGCCCAGGTTGGAGTGGTACAGGGTGGACAGGTCCAAAATGATATAAAGGATGAGAAAATGCTTGATATAGCAGGGCAGGATGTGTAGATGCTGAATGTGGATGCTCAGGAGGAGTAGGCAGGGATGGATATCAGGGGACAGGATCCCTATTTACAGAGAGACGCTGCAGGGGAGGAGGATCTAGATATTGATTCATTACTAGTTCGACTAGAAATGACATAAGTATAGGCAAACCGTGTCCCTGGACTGGAGAGATGGATAGAGAGGATGGAGAGATAGATGACAGACCTTAGACATGAGCGAGATGCTGCTATAGAGCGACTTAGGGAGTTAGAGATGTTACTGGATGAACTACAGTGGATAGAGGATTTAGGTCCTCACGAAGATAGTCTAAGAGCCATGATACAGGCTGGGAAGGAGATATCCTACTGGTGAGAGGCCTATAGATAGGTAGTTCCTAGGGATCAGTGGATTGGGAGCTTCAGAGATAGCTCAGTTTCCATCAGGACTGTGGTATATGATAGAGGAGGATCAACTGGTAGTGGAGGTGTATCATCACACCCTCCGAGAGCACCCATAGGTTTAGGAGAGTAGGTCAGAGCCTCAGGGTTAGGTGGTTCAACAACACGGGGTCTCATTGCATCTCGCAGGTAGTGACAGACAAAGTCTAGAGGTAGTGGATCATAGAGTTTGGATATCATTGTATACAATCTTTGTATCATTGTATCAGTATATTTCATTATGTTATAGACTTGATGGACACTTTTGGACACATTGTTATTTATATTATATCATTGGACATTTGGACATTTTATTGTTTTATGGACATTTATATGATGGATTCTCTATATATGATGATGTAGTTCTATCATGATTTATTGCAATGATTATATATACATGTGCGTACTAACATATGCAAGATGTGATGTTTCACTGTGATATACATAGAATGTATGTTCTAGTATGCAAATGGTTTATTTTCTATTTGCTACATAATGGTTAATGAACTAACATATGATGTTGATATAAATGCATGTCCTAAATGATTTTACTTTGTGCAATGCTATTTGGTTACTAATGCAATGATGTAAATAACAATATAAAAATGATGGATAATTAATGGATAATAAATGAATGATATAATGGATAATAAATTAATGATGCAATGTAAATGATATGTAATGAATGGAAATTTACCTAAGATGATTGAATATAATAACTGATAACATGACAAAAGATAACAGGATAAAATGATAGCTATAATAAAACATCATTGTAAATGATCAATATATACAAATGAACACACTTAATGAAGATAATGCATGGCCTAAATGATTTACATAAAATGATAAGATGCCAGATAAATGCTTAATGTTTTTGTTGTCCAAATATCCTCAACTTAAATAATAATGTATTCGACACAAGAAGCATGGACTAAGAGAAACATATAACCTAATAAGAAAAATAACCTACAAATCCCTATAAAAGGAGCACTTATATGCAAGTCATGAGTTGGTGAAATGCAATGGAAAATGAAATATGAAATGAGTATTTCCACAACTTCATGTAACATCTTAGAACTTCATAATAACTGGAATTTGATTTTCATCATTGAGCTCGTTATGTTGCAAGAGAATGCAAGCATCATGGTATAATTAAACCAGGATGACCTGAGCATTTCTTGCATGGAGTTTAATATAGAAAACTTGACAAGCATCTAGGTATAATTGAACTGAGATGACTTGAGTTTCATTTGCATAACAAATAAGGAATATTCCCCCCCTCCATCAGGGAACAAATATTTGGAGTCGAGGTATGTGTTGGCGTATCACCATTAATAGCATTTGTAGAACAACATGATTTGTATGTTGTCAAGACTATTAAACTGATGAAGGCACTTACGCACAGACACCCCAATTACTTGTTCCTTCAATTTCATTAGAAAATATCCCACAAATAACACTCAAAGAAAATACCATGCCCCATCCTGGCTATTCTAATCAATGACATATGGGAGTTTCAAACTCATGTTAAAGATATCCTGAAATAGCATAGGAAACATGATAACAATGAAATCTAGATATGAATGCATAATCTATAACAAACCATTCTAACATGCCTGCCATGAATATACATTTATTTTGCCAAAAGATAGTGTAGGGTACATTGATCAGTTCGATTGATGATGTATAGTCAGGATGGATAGATAAGCGGTCATGTTTCGAAGGATAGATTACAGATTACGATTCATCATGAAGATATCATTGTGTAAGAATGTTTGATTGCATTTGCTTGTCTGGTGAAAATACTCCATTCTGTCCTCTAAGAGTCATGACTATCATAGATCCACTTCCCAAACTAGGTCAAGGACATGCCCCCAACTAGGTGATGGACTGACTTATTATGGATAAAGAAGGACGCAACAAGACTAAGATGAAGACCATGACAAAAGATCAAGCTATGATGGGATTTTATTATGGGTAGATATAATGGAAGGTGTATGAACTGGCCATTTTATTATGATATATACATGGTGGAAATGGGGACTGACTAGCCATTTTATTGTGGATATATACAATGAACAGACACACTAGAAGAACCCTAATAGATAGAGGAGCTAACTTGTCACGCATAGCGCTTGTTTCTAGGTTTTCACCACATGCTTTTATTACAATCTTCTTTTGATTTTTTGATTTTTTTGTATTTTTGAGAGATTTTTCAATTTTTTTGTTTTTATTTTTATTTTTGATCTATATACATATTATATACATGCCCCTTGCATTCAGATTTCAAGGATAGAACTTCTTGAGGTGTATGCTATTAAGAGGCTCATCCAATGGATCTCCCTCAGGTGTAGACAATTGGTAAACCCCAGAGCCATATACTACTGTAATTACAAAAGGACCTAACCAATTGGGTTTGAACTTTCCCTTCTTCTCACGATGCTGTTGATTCTTTGGATTTTCTCAAAGGACTAGGTCACCCACCTAAAAGTCTTTGATTTTCACCTTGCTATTATACTGACGAGACATATGCTATTGATAGAATTTCAAATGATCATAAGCTCTTTGATGACATTCATGCAACAGTTCTAGTTTAGTCAGTCGTACAACTCTATACTCTTCATTAGGAATCAAATCTTTGAGAGTGACACGAAGTGAAGGCAACTCAACCTCGAGGGGCAGGACTGCTTCAAATCCATAAATAAGGGAATATGGGGTGGCTCTAGTGGGAGTATGGATGGAAGTGTGGTAAGCCCATACGGCTGGATTTAGTTGGATATGCTAGTCACAACCAGCATCATTGACAGTCTTTTGTAGGATTTTGAAAATTATTTTATTTGACGCCTCAGCTTGGCCGTTTCCTTGGGGATAGTATATGGAGGAATAGTTATGGGTGATATGGAATTTTGTGCACAGTTCATCCATGTCCTGATTTTGAAACTGTTTCCCATGATCAGTAATGAGATACATAGGTATACCATATCTGCAAATGATATAGTTTAAGATAAACATGGATATTTGTTTCCCTGTGGCGGTAATTAATGGAACGGTCTCAATCCATTTAGTAAAATACTCTGTTGCAGTGATAATCCATTTGTGGCCATTAGAAGATGGAGAGTTGATGACACCCATGAGGTCGAGTCCCCACCTATTGAATGGCAAGGTAGTTGTAAGAGGATGTAGTTCTTGTGCTGGAGCATGAATAAGGTTTCCATGTATCTGAGATTTCTTGCATGCCCTTGCAAACTGAAAGGAATCTGTTTCCATGGTAGGCCAATAATAACCTATACACATGAGTTTTTTAGCCAAAGAGGGACCACTCAAATGTGTCCCACAAATACCCTCATGTACATCTCACAAGGTAGTTTAAGCTTCATCATGCTCGAGACATCGTAGGAGAGTACCGTCAAGACCTCACCGATAAAGGGTGTTAGATATTAGGACATAGTGGGAGGCTTGGTGGAGAAAAGTTCATTTTTGATTTTGGGATAGGTCAGGGGGTAGGATGTCATTTTTTAGATAAGAATAGATTTTTCCATAAGTTGGGGAGTCATATCCAATAAGATGACATATAATACTCATATCAGGATCATCATATGCAGGATAAGTCAAGGATTCCACCAAGAACTCAAAATGGGCCTTGGTATCCTCTGTATCAAATAGAGAAGCAATCGTAGCCATTGCATCGGCAGCCTTGTTATCATGCCAGGGAATCTGCTCAAAAGTGATGACTGAGAAATATTGTTTGAAGTCATCAACCATACGTTTATATGGTAATAACTTATCATCTTTAGTCTGATAGTCATCATTAACTTGGTTTATGATCAACTAAGAATCCCCGTAGACATTCAGTTCCACTACATTCCACTGTAAAGCCATTTTTAACCCAATCATCAAAGCCTCATATTCAACCACATTATTGGTGCAAGGAAAGAGTAGCTTATAAGACTTCAGAATTGTGTATCCTTGCGGTGTGACAAAGAGAATACTAGCTCCGGAACCCTGTTGAGTACATGATCCATCAAAATATAGTTTCCATGTTTGGGTAGACAATGCCAAGATTTGTGCATCAGGAAACTCTATGTGTATAGGTTGGTCATCTATTAATGGGGCATCAGCTAGTTGATCTGCTATCACTTGACCTTTTATAGCCTTCCTGTCCACATACTCAATGTCAAATTCACTAAGTAGCGTGACCCACTTAGCCAATCTGCTTGTTAAGGATGTCTTGCTTAATAGATACTTTAGAGGATCAGTCTTTGCAATAAGCTTAATTGAATGTGACAACATCTAATGTCACCACTTTTGTGAAGCAAAGACAATGACCAGGCATGCTCTTTCTATCAGAGAATAGTTTAGCTCATATCCCACTAAGGTGCGACTGATATAGTATATGGCTTTTTCTTTTCCTTCATGGTATTGCTGAGCCAGAAGGGCACCTAATGAGACTTCCGTAGCTAAAATGTAGAGCAAGAGTGGCTTGCTTGAAATTGGTGACATTAGAGTTGGAGGATTCGCCAGATATTGCTTGATTTTATTGAAGGCTTCTTCGCACTTATCATCCCATTGGAATAAGATATTTTTATGCAACAAATGTTGAAAGGGATGACTTCGATCTGCTAGTTGAGAAACAAATCTTCGGATAGATTGGAGACGTCCCTAAAAAGATCTTAATTGACTGATATTAGTGGGGGAAGCCATCTCCAGTATTGCTTTAACCTTTTCTGGATCAACCTCAATTCCTTTGGCTGAGACAATGTACCCTAATAGCTTACCTGATGTGACCCCGAGTGCACATTTCTTTGGATTGAGTCTAATTTGATACTTTTCCATCCGGGTGAATATTCTATCCAACACTTTCAAATGACCTTCTCTATTCTTGGATTTTGCTAAAATGTCGTCAACATAATCTTCCATGATGGTATGCATCATGTCATGAAAGATTGTAGTCATGGCCCTTTGATAAGTGGCACCAGCATTCTTAAGCCCAAAAGGCATCACATTCCAACAATATGTACCCCAAGGACAAGTAAAAGCAGTCTTTTCCTGGTCTTCTGGTGCGATCTTGATATAATTATATCTAGAAAATCCATCCATCAAAGATAACATCTCATGTCCAGCCGTCAAATCAACTATAATATCAATGTTGGGTAATGGAAAATCATCTTTTGGACAAGCCTTATTGAGATCTCTAAAGTCGATACAAATCCGGATAGACTTGTCTGCTTTTGAGACTGGGATAATATTTGAAATCCAGTTAGCATAATCAATAGCATGAATGAACCCAACATCCAAGAGTTTCTTCAATTCTACTTTAACCATTAGTGCAATGTGCGGGTGCATCTTGCAGAGCTTCTTCTTAACTGGTTTAACACTTGGTGCAATAGATAAATGATGCATAATGAGATTAGCGTCCAGCCCAAGCATATCAGCATAGGACCAAGAAAAGTTGATTTGTCTCTCTTTGAAGAACTTTTCAAAAGCTGCTTTCTCTGATTCTGTCAAGGATGCTGCTACTTTGAGAATGTGTGAAGACTCTTCTGTGCCAATATTAAGAGGTATTGTTGGTTCTATAAGGATGGTAGATTGCTCTTGATATAGATAATTAGGAAGAGTGTCAATCCTTCCATTGTCAGGTGCCTTAGAGAGGTTTTCACCATCAAATACATCTTTTCTTTTTACTATTTTTGGATCTAATACTGCCACTGAGTGGTTTTCACCATTAGATCTGTTGATTATTTTTATATTTTTATGACTGGAAGGATTGGCACTCTCCCCAAAGTAAGCCATGTCATTGAGTTCTATCATAAATCCTAACTTGTGATCCCTTGGTGGTAAATGATCCCTAATTCTGAGATAGTCAATGATTGCATCATCATTGTGAAAGACATCAAGTTCTAGATGATTGGGAGAATCCCAATCGATACGATCAGGACGTACAAGGGGCATTGGATCATTTGGGTCAATTTCAAAGGTAGAGATGGTATTGATGGAAAATTTGTCAAGGTTTATGATGGTATCAGTGAGGTCTATTTCTGTACTCTCATCCGAATCATCTGTCACAAGATAACGCTCACTTCCCTCATGATCAAGAAGAGTAGTATTACGTGGGACCAATCCTAGTGAGTCAGTCCTTGAACTCTCTCCCTCATGGTAATCATTACTATAGTGATGGACAACATCGAATCCTATGTCTTCAGTACAATAAGATAATGAATCCCATTCATAATCATTAGAGTCAGAATCATCATTATCCCCAAGTCTATCAATGATTCCCTGTGCTATCCTTTGTTTCTCTAGATCTACATACATACCATGCTTTCAAAATTGTAAGGCAGGAGCTTTAGATATCTCATGAAAAGGTTTGATCTTTGCTTTTCCTTTTGGTTCTTTTCATCCTTCTCCTTTGTATCCTAATCCTGTAGTGTCTCTTTGATAGTTTGGATTTTGCAAAATCAGCTTTATAACACCCTCTCTTTGTAACCCTATAGGTCCAGCTCCTTGATATCCCATCTTTTGTAGCAAAGTATACCCTTTTCCATAGACATCAGGTGATATATATTCATGTTTGATATCCTCTTCATTCTTTTGTGACTTAAGCAAATGATCAGCATTACGCTCAGCTGCCTCTTTGGATATTGTGCCCCCACTTATAAATGTGTCATAAACAAGTGTGGAAGGGGGTTCTGATTGTTGTTTAGTGATCAAAGATCTACCATATGATCTAGGAGATAAAGGAAAATCTGTGATGCAAAGAGCTTGACCTAAAGTTTACTCTCCCATACTTCTTTCTTTGATGTCTATCTTGATCCCATTTGATTTAGAAGTTGATGCTACATTACTAGGATCAATGGGTGTAGTTGCAAAAGATCCAGTACGATTATAGGGAACCAAAGAATAAGAGGTCTTCACATTGCTACAATATTGAAAAGGATGAGGGTCTCCTTTGATAGTGATCTCCTGACCATTATGAGGGAATTTCAAACATTGGTGATAAGTTGATGGCACAGCTTGCATGGAATGAATCCATGGTCTTCCCAAGAGAATGTTATAAGCAAGATCCATGTCAAGAACTTGGCAAGGTACATCCTTGACTATAGGACCAACTATAATTGGAAGAACAAAAAATCCCTTGGATGATCTCTCTTCCTCATCATAAGCCTTTATTGTGATTTTATTTTTGGGATCGACAACATTTTCAGAAAATCCCAATGCAAGGACTAACTTCAACGTGTAGATATTCAAACCAGCTCCCCCATCTATTAGTACTCATTTAATTTTGTGACTCTGTACAAGGACTTCAATATGTAGGGGAGCATTATGAGGTTGGGTAATAGCCAAATCATCATTTTCAGTGAAGGATAGATAGTGTGGGGTTGTTAAATGTCCCACCATAGCTTGAAATTGATCATGATCTAGATTCGTGGGGACCTGGGTTTCTAAAAGAGCTTTTTCAAGGATATCTTTATGAGATAGGGATAAACGAAAAAGCTCTAAGATGGATATCTGGGTAGGTGTTTTCTTGAGTTGTTCCAAAAGATTGTACTGGTTGGAAACATTAGGTATAGACTTTGGGACATAAACAGACTTGTTTTGAGAAGTGCTTGGCTTAGATGGGACTCCTTGAAGAGTAACCTTGGATTGAGTGTGAGTAGTAACATGAACTGGTTGACTCTCAAATTTGTCTTTTATGGTAATGACATTGGCATAGTACTTAGAAGGATGACATTAAGAGATGTTACCAACATATCTATAGGATGTAGTGTTATAATTAGCTTGGTTGTCACCTTTAGTGTTGGAAGAACCTCCTTTTTCATGCTTAGGAAGTGGATCTTTGAAAGTTGTATGTGATTCATTCGAGGTATGTCCATCAACACTAATTTCACTGCTCTCAATTAAGTCTTCACCCTAGGTTCAAAATCTCAAGTTTCAGGAAGTGTGATGAGTTTCTTGGTGATTAACTTCCATAACGCAAATTCAAGAGATTCCCCCAAAGGAGTAAAGTTTCTTCGAGGTGACATAAAAGGAAATCTTGGTTTAGATGAATTCTTGTTGGTGTCCTGATTTGCAGATTGATTGCTATAAGTGGCTTGAGTAGCGTTGGCCTTACTTGTGAGATTTAGAAGGGGTTTGTGTTGGTTTGACATTGCGATTATCTACAATCCCATCATTGACAACATTTTTGTTTTTATTCTAGAATTTAGATTTGTCATTTTTATAGTTGTTGGGATTGGAATTTGAAGGCCCAACATTATCCTTGGAATAAAGTTTAATCTCACCTTTTCTGACCATGGCTTCCTCAATCTTGATACCATTTTCTATGAGCTTATTGATATTTGGTGGCATTGCAATTTTAACCTATAAATCATTTTTGGTGTAAGGTTATGCATAAAAATATCCATCTTTTCTTGTTCAGGATTCATTCATGGATATTTGGCAAACAATTGGTGCCATCTTTGCAAAAAAGTAAGGAAAGGTTCTCCATTCTTTTGATGTGCATTGCAAAGATCAAACATAGTGACTTCATGTTTGATATTATATGAGTAATGAGTCACAAACTTGTCAATAAGCTCATTGAAAGATTTGATGCTTGGGGGTAGTTTGGAGAACCATTCCATCACTTGTCCTCCTAAACTTCATGGAAATAGTCACATAAGATATGTATCATTATGAGCGACTTCAATACAAGCAGCACAAAACTCACGGATGTGGTCTTGTAGATCCGAATTCCCTTTGTATTTGTCAAATTTGGGTACCTCAAAATGAGGAGGGAATGGAATCATTGCTAAATTCTTATCAAAAGGATAAGGACATATATCATCCAAAGAATACTTCTTAGTTGATGATCCAGTTTGGATGTCACAAATTTTTTGTTGAAGCATCTGGATTTGTTGTAGGATGGGATCCAAAGATAATGTGTTTCCTTGAGTGTTTTGGGAAACATTATGCTGTCTAGTATGTTGAGAATCATTGGATTGCTGATTGTTTTGAGAAGCATTGTGTTGTTGATTGCTATGAGAAGCATTGGATTGCTGATTGGTGTCCTTTGCTCCATGAGTATCTTGAGAACCCTTAGGGATTTCTTGATTGTTTGTGTTAGCTAGTTCTCTAAGATGGGAAACATCAAAATCACTTGGTAGCTTAGCTCCTTGTTGAGCAAGCATGAGGAAATACATCTCTCTATCTAGGCCTAGGAGTCTTTCCATGACCTGATAAAATTTAGGATCTTGTGTAGCATCCCTAAGTTTGTCATCGGTAGGTTCCTCATCTGATGTAAAAAGTGAAGTCTTCTTAGGAAGTTCTTTTGACCAAGGGTTCTCTTCATTGCTGGTATTTCCTTCCATCTTGCCTAGGGATTTTGGATCAACGGTTTTTTTGAGTTTCTGAGATCAAGTTTGAACCATAAAATTGAAAAAGTTGATTGTGGGATGAAAGATTGTTGATGAAAAGATATGGAAAAATGATTGATAGAAAAGATATGGAAAAGTGTTGAAAATTGATGAGACAACTTGATAAAATCTAAGTCAATAGGAGGTATGGATCTCACTATGATATGACAAAGAAAAACCAAGAGATAGTAACCTAAGTAAGTTTGTTGATGAAGGATGATAGATCCTGATATGAAAAACTCACAAAGATCAAAATCTGATAGATAAAGTAATGTTTCAACACTAAACTAAGAATTTTAAAGATTGGAAGAAAATGATTTTGATGACTCTTGATGAAGGAAGAATGATGAAAATTGATGAAAATGGTTAAACTAAAGATCAGAGGTATGTGTAAATCGAATGTTTTTTCAAGAATCTTACTAAAGATGAAAATGGGTATTTGAAAAGGTAATTTTGAAATTTCCAAAGCCTGTGGGAATGCTCTTTGTTGTATATGCACAACGAAAAATGCGCAAGACAGTTGGATAAATGCACAACAATCTGGAATAAATGTGCAGATGTTTCTAACAAATGCAAACTAGCAAAATCAAAAGCGCAGATAGTTTAAATGGATGCGCAACAAATTTGATCAAATTTGAAGCAAGATGTGATATATGCACAAGTTCTGAATTTTTTTATGATTTTGAACTGAAAAGTTGATTTTTTTTTGGTTTTCTGATAGATTTGGTTTTTGGCAAAGATAAAATGCATAAACATACAAATGCAAGACATAAATGATTTTTATCTAATCTAATCTAGTATGAATGCACAAACATGCTTACAATCCTAAGGTTGGCAAGGACAGTATCTGCTGAATCCCCACTAGGATAATAAAATCCAGCCACACAAATCCACAGTGGACAACCTAGGAACTTGGAGGCATGGGCTCCTCCTTACATGTGCACACACTTCTCAGGCACACCAAGTTTTGAATTCAATGGGTCATTACTTCCCAAAGAACTGCTATCTCTACTATGAACCGTGAGTAATGTGGGGTGTCTTCACGGGCTTGGGTGACCCCTTGAGCTAGCAAATAGAAGGTTTTTGGCCACTATAAAATTTTTTTTAGTAAGGACATCCGTTCAGGTGGTTGTGATCGAGTCATTTTCCTAATTAAGGGGCCTCTCCCAATCCTTCAAAGCAAGGCTTTCACCTCTACTATGTAGGACTTTAATGCACCACTAGGGTACTGGAGGAGATTTTGGTTGCCACAATGAATTCACACATGTCTAATGTGAGACTAATCACACTAGCATTTTTTATATACCAATTTGGAAGGGCTGGCTTTAGCTTGTTACCGGTTGGGTCGTTCCTTGGGGTGAGTACCTCTTTTCCCACCAAAGAACACCCTCTAAAAATTCTAATAGTTTCTCTTACACCCAAGGTCCACGAATGGCGAGGGGAAAGGATATGTTGTTATAATTTTGGGATTACAGATATGCTTAGAAAGCAAAAAACACAATAGACAGAAAATTCTATTCTAAAGAAGACACATGAAATTAAAAAATATGTCGTATTTTAAAGCCCAAACGAGGTTATAGTTTATTTTGAAAACCCCTTAAGAATCTTGTAAACAAACTGTTAGAGATTTTAGGCCATGGGGTCTTCAAAATAACGTCCTGCAAAACAGCCTAAAAGTCTACTAGAACAAACAAAAACTTGTTAAAAGGTTAGCTAAAATCAAAACAACTAGAAAATTGAATTTAACTACAGTAAATAACAAATGCGCAGAAACAATGAGCAAATGTGCAACAGAACAGAACGTATGTGCCAAAATGATGGATGCGCAACAGAAAATAACTAATGCGCAGTGAAGCGGTATAAATACACATATATTACAAATGCGCAATAGAAAATGAAAAAAGCACAACAAAATGGAATGAATGCGCAGGTTTTAATTAGAAAATGGAAAGACAGAATAGAAAGTGGTGACTGTGGTAGCAGAAAATGTATGTGCAACAGAAAATGATGAATGCGTAACAATCGGGGATGAATGCGCAGAAGAGACCTGTAGAAAAATCTGCACATGGAAAACTAAAAACAAAATGTTAAAAATGTGGGTTGCCCCACGGTGGGCGCCAAAAATGTATGCAAATTAGATGTCTAATATTAGAAATGATAAATTAACTATCTAGAAGGTAACAAATCTAATGCAACATAATGAAGAATGCAAAGTAACCACAAATGATGAAACTAAATCAAATACCTTTGCCTACCATGCAGCTTGTCTCCATTGTCCTCCTAGCCTTGATTTCTTGGATGGTTGAGCTCTCAGATTTCTAATTTGAAGCTCCTTGCCCAAGATGTCACCAAAGTGTGAAGATTGAATGAGTGAGTGCAAAATAGCCCAAAGCTTGATTATGCAACTAATGGATAGAATGCAAATGGAATGATGATAGTGTTGTGTGTGTGAATTTTGTACCTAGCTGTAGACACAACACTTCAGTAAAACATTAGAGGTTAGCAAAAAACCAAAATCATGCAATGAAATGGAAACTAAACTAACCAGGTGATTTACTGCCTTCTGAAAGGTGCGAGTATGATACTCTCAGATTAGACTGAGACCAGTGACAATGCAATACCTAAATGAAGGATTTGAATGCAAAGAATAAAAACTATATGAATGCATATTTAATCTATATTTTTGTGTTTTCTATGCAATAAGATGAAGGAAACTGATATGAATCTATTCTATATGAAAAACTGATATGATATGCAATTAATCTAAGAATTGATATGCTAAATGATATGAATGCTCAAAAATAATGAAAATCTCACAACAACTTTGATTCGCAAAGATAGATTCTTCGATCACCAATTTGCCAGCGTGAGGATGCAATTTTGTGGATCTTTTTAGAAGAGCTGAAGCCTTGATTTTACAGAAATCCAGGGCTTTGGAGGTGCATGAGAAAAGCCATAAATCACTCTTGACAAACTTAGGTTGATTTTTGAGTTAACAAGAAATAAGAAATAATTAACTCACAAAATTATGCAAAAGCATGCAAGAACAACTTTTTAACTCAAATCAGAAGTTTTAGATCAGCTTTGAACTCAAAATAGATGTTGAGTTTCCAAAAGTTAACAACTTGCATTGATTTCTTGATTTTGAGTTTAACTGCTTTTTGAATGTTTACAATTAATTATGAATTAATTAAATAAATAAAGTGATTTATCCTCAACTTAATTGATTTTTGAAATAAAATAATTGATTTACGGGTTAATCAATTATTAAATCAAACTTTATTCAAAAACTATATTATTAAAAATTGACAGTTGACATTAATCAATTAAATAAAAATTTAATCAATTAGTCATGAGATTTTAGATTTATTGTCAAAATAAAATAATACAATTTAGGAATAATTTAATTAAATTCAATTAAATAATTAAGTGGCAGTATTAAATCTAATTAATTAAATATTCAGAATATTCAATTAATCAAACTTTAGGATAAATAAGATTTATCGTCAAATAATAATTAAATTAAAGATAATTAGAATAAATAGGAATATTGCTAGGAATATTCCCCGATGCAGAATTTAGGATAATCAATTAGGATTCGATAATGTGTAGATGTGCCTTAGGTTAGGACTTTGATGTTGATTTCGTTCGAATTTGAAGATGTAGGAGGTCAATGAACCTATAGCCCATTTTTGGGGTATTACATTTTGCCCCTCTTTGAATCACTGTGCAAAGCGCAGTGGTTCAAAGAATAGTCTGTGTTTGATATACGTATGAAACTGATTTAAAAGATTTGAAAAAGAGATATCGACCCAGGCCCAGAATGACCAGGAATCGAGATGATGCTAGCTATATCAACAATGAACCGGTGATTACAAAAAAGTGCCAAAACACCTGATTTTGAACCTTATGATTGCGAAGAAGTGAGTGACTGATTCTAGACCTCAATGTCCTTGTATGAATCATATTGGTATCACATCTTGAACCCATCAGTTACAAAGAACCAAGGAAATAACACCGATGAACCGATAGTTACGAAAAGCTGATACAGTTTACAAGATAGATTTAAGATACTAGATGAATCTGATATGCCGCAAGAGATGATAGATTTGCCCCAAGCAATGAGGACTTTAGATGAATCAGCAACTAGATGCGGTTGTTGTCTGGATTACTGAGGAAAGATTGATTGACAAAATTGAGTTACAAACTTTGAATGATGTGCAATACCATGCCCCCTTCGGGATGAAAATTGAAATTTGACAAGAAAAGTCAGCGTTTATAGTTTAGAAGCATGTTAATTGATTTGAGAAGTGGTTGTGCATGCCCAAGAATGCATTTTGCATCATTTAGAGGTCATGGAGACCAAGTTTGACTAGGTTAAACCATGAGTTGACCATAGTTGACCAATTTGAAATTTTGATAGTTTGATGTAAGATAATCAGTTAAGTTGAATACTGGATTTCTGTGATGATTGAAGGTTGATTGTGCAAGTATTTAGACATCCTGGGTCCAAAAATTTTAAATCATGATTTTGACATAGTAAATAATCTCATATTTCAATTTTGACCCCGAAAATGGGTTCAAAATGTCAAAATTAGCCAGGGTTGCAATTGTCGTGAAAAATGGAGCACTTTTGAAAATTAGGTCAAAAGCTATATAAAGGCCAAAAGGGTAATTTTCAATTCATTTTCACCGTTGACTTTTGAAAACCTTGTGGAGCCCTCTGAGCGAGAAAATGGTAGAAATGAAGGTACCTGTGTCTTCTCATCATTTGAGCATAGCTGGAGGCATCAGAGACCTCAACAGTATGGACATCCGGTAGGTGGACCTCTTTGCTTATCTGAAAAGTCAATTTTTCTTTGTTTGTAGCATTTTTAACTTTTGTTTCGTATGTTTTCAACTTTTAATTTTTGCATGCACGAAAACTCGTATGACTGTCCATCTGGACTCGTACGAATTTTCAACCCTAGTTAGATTGTTGTTTCATTAACCCCCAAGACTCGTATGAGAGGGACCCAAGAGTCGTACGACATTTTGTTGGGTCTCTCATAACTCGTACGAGGAGAGATGCAGTGTCGTATCATCATGCTTTGTCGTATGGTAACCAGGGAAAACTCATATGAGTTTTTCTGCCAGTCTGCTTTGTCGTATAAAAAATGGTGAGCCCAAAACTCATTTCTAGGGCCAAATTTTGAATTTTCTAAACTTTGAGCGTGATTCTTGAGTCTTTGACCTACCTCCTAAAATAGCAAATTGTTCCATTTCTGTTTGTAGAGCCTATTTTTCAACCAAAATACTGATAGGGTTCCCTATTTTTGTGCTGTGTAGGTCATATATCTTGATGTTCATGTACGTATCTCACATCCAGCCACTTAGAGGCTCTGTGTTTCCTTACCCGATCCGATGAGAGTGCATCTTGCTGCGTGCGATTTTGAGTATTTTATCCATTTACCTGAGATTAGGGTAAACCATTTGATGGCATTGATAGAGAGATTCCACTCAGAGACACAAACATTTCATCTTCCTACTGGAGAGCTCACTGTGACTCCAGAGGATGTGTATAGGATTCTTTGGATTCCATTTCATAGTAGTCAATGTCCAGTGTATGTGAGTTCGGGGAACTCTGGACTATTAGCTTTCAGACGTCTCTTCAGAGATGATACTCAGTTGACTGGTTCCATTTCATGAGAGACCTTAGTGCAGCATTATGGACAGTCTCATAGATTGGAGTGTATTATTGCTGGGATGATCAACAATATCATCATGTCTGACCATCAACAGAATGGTCTTCTGATGGGCTGGGCCCCTATGATTGCATGTTTGATGGTGACTCCTTCTAAGTTAGCCTGGGGTCAGTGTCTTTTGGCTCACATGTTCTTTGAGATGCATGAGGTAGTGTATCATGAGAGAAAGACTTTTGTTGCCGGAGCTCTTGTTTTACAGATCATGGCATGGGAGCATATCTCAGTTTTGAGACTTGTGTATACCTCATAGAGGCCGCCACAGAAGCCCATGATATATATATGCTGGATATGTCATATAGGGGTGTATGGGTCATGTAGAGTATTGGAGACGATGTCTTGATGACATGACCTTTGTACGATGGAGGCCCTATTTAGAGATTGAGCCATGGCCTACTGCACGAGATCAGTTTAGTTTCTTCTTTTAGAGCCGGGTGCTGATAGGATGATCATCCTTTGTATTAGAGATATTTCTTATCACCAAGGTATGGCATCAGTATTGATGAGTGCAAGATGCATCGCAAGATTACACCACTTATGCATGGATAGCTCATGAGCTCGGACTTGGATGGACCTTGAGGCTTTCTTATGCCTTGTGTTCATAGGAGTACAGTGCTATCATTGGTAGAGATTAGGAGTATAGGCCACAAGTTGCAGATGCAGGAGTTACAGATGGATTCATTGCATGGCTTGATGATCATCCTGTTCACAAATTTTTTGACCCTACTGAGTTGATACCCTCCATGGAGGAGGTGATGGATGTCACAGGTGCTCTGATGGGACAGGGTCCGAGACCCACACAAGTTCTAATTGTACATCCCACACCTCTGAGACCGAGAGTGATGGCTCCTCCATAGAGACCATCAGGATAGATGAGGCCTCCTCATCCCACTAGTTCCACAGCAGGTAGATCTATAGGTTCACAGAGACGGACTAGGGGAGAGGGTGGTACTTTAGGGAGTGTTGGTAGTGCTGAGGAGGTACTTGCAGCTAAGTAGGTTGTAGGTGGTGATACTGATCCCATCCAGGAGGATACCAGTTTTGATCTAGGTGTAGAGGTTAGACGTTGTAAGGCGCAAAGAGTAGAGACTATAGAGCAACCTGCTAAGGATACTGACATGCCTATGATAGATGCTGATCCTAGTGTTCCATTGTCTACATAGGAGATCATGAGGAGGCTCAGATTACAGGTCTAGGACTTGAAGGTGCATAGTGCTCGATGGGAGGAGAGATATCTAGAGGCAGATAGACAACGCACTGAGCTTCATGGTGAGGTTCAGAGATTACAAGTAGAGGTTATCCATCAGACCTCTAGATCTACATATTATGTTTTAGCCTACTATATTGTAGTTCCACTTGCTCAGAGAGTTCCTTCATACTCTCAGTATATGATAGCATCAGAGGGAGCGAGAGCACCTAGAGCTGAGGCAGTACCAGATGCACCACCACCACCACCTCCACCAGATGGAGAGGATCAGGTTGATAGCTGATCTGTGAGGATATTCTAATATTTTTATCACTCTTTTGATACTGATACTATTTTGATAGCTCACATGAGCTCATTCTTTTGTACATTGTGCCAATAGTGCACCTTTGACTATTTCAAGTTTTATGATATATGAGATCGAGACTTTTGGTTGTGACTTCATTTGTACTTGTCATGTTTTGGATGTATGATGATATCATGTGATGTAAATGCTATGAGTAGAGTAGAATGTATGTATGGGTTCATGCAATGCAATGATTTTCTTTCATATGTATGAATGTTATGCAAATGTATTTGATTATGGAAAGTGTATGTATGGAATTGTATGTAATGCAATAGATGGAATGAATGATTATGAATATGTAATGAAAATGCAATGATACACATGATATGTTTTGCAAGTATTGATGAAGACAAGTACCTAGTCTTATGTCAAAAAGGATGTGTAACCCAGGATGGTGACTAAATGTGTTTCTGTGAGAAAACCTTCATATGAGAATCAACTCTTCAATTTGCAGTTTAAGAATAGTTTTTAGAAGAATTGTTTAAAGATTGTCAAGCAAGTTGTGAGATCATGCAATCATGAAAAGTGCAAAATGAAATGAAACCTAAGACCTAGGACCTAGTCACTGATCATGTGTCGGTCATTTGTCATCATTGAGTTTTTTTTAGGTAATTGGATAAATCAATACAATGCCCACTAGTTTGTAAAAACCATAGACATATGAATACTGATTTGTATGCGCAAGAATCAATATAATGCCCACTGGTTAGGCAACCATGGACATATGAATATTGATTGTATTTTCAGAATGTCAGATTAGATATAAGCATCAAGGCACAAATGCCAGGATGACCTGAATATCATGTCCATTTTAATATAGCAATTTGTATAATTATCAAAACATAAACATCATGATGACCTGAATATGCCTTGTGGGAACAAACAAATCAAGCAGTCAAGAGATCATTCTAAATCCAATGTGAATTACCCGTAGTGACCCTTTATCGTTCACATCCTTAGGCAAGATCACATTTCATAGTAGGAGAAAGAACTCACTTAAAAAGATAATAGTTAGATCAAACTTCCTTGAATTGTTTGGGTATAAATGGTTGAGGTACGCATGGCCATCCAATTCAAGATAGAGGCTCTTATAGTTGGACACCATTTCAATCTAGAATCTCCAAAGTTGTTAGATTTTCACATACAAGCAGAAAACAAAGAAAAGATTATGCCCCCAGTTGTCACTCTCTAAATCCTGTAAAGGACATCATCGAAGAGCTCAAAGGAAACAATATGAAAAAATAAATCTCAATGTGAATCAGTAAGCATACAAGGAGATAAAAGCATGAAGAAGCATAGATTGTTTTCAGTTTGATGTTTGATTGCGTTGTTGTAGATGCAAAATCCTTTCTAGAGATGAGACAGACAGACAGACTCAATTGAAGCTTCAAACGACTTTGACTGGACATGATACGTCTAAGATACATAGGAGGCCATAGGATATGACTTTGATTGCCCCCAAGTTTTAAGCATTGATAGGATACAGACACTTGAGCTGATTGGTGTACAGACCGACTTATTGAAAATAGGAATGCAGAAACAAGACCGAGAGATATGTACAAACTAAAGCAAGACCGAAAGCTGGGAAATACCAAGACTGTGCTGATAGATGAAGCATTTTGAAACAAGTGGCACCCATTTGCTGAGTTGTCACCATCTTGTCAGAGATTCTATTTTTGCTACCAAGGTGCTTGTTTCCAAGTTTTCACCAAGGCACTTTTTCTTTTTCTCATTTTTTTTTGTATTTTTCATTTTTTCAATTTTTTTGATATTTTTGGTATTTTTGATTTTTTTTTTTGAATCATTAAGGTGCCTATTGCTAGGTTTTCACCAAGATGTTCATTTTTTCAGGACTTTTTCCAATTTTTAAGATTTTTCAAATCATTTTACCATAGACTGAATGCCTTAGGCGTAGAATTTCTTTAGATGGAGAATGTTGATTGGTTCTTGGAGTTGTTCTCCTTCAATCATTGAGAGTTGATAGGAACTAGAGCCAAAAGTAGAAGTGATAACAAAGGGACCTAGCCAGTTGGGTTCAAACTTCCCCTTGCGCTCTTTATGTGATTCATTTTTAGGATTCTCTCTCAAGACTAGATCGCCAACTTGAAATTCTCTGTGTCTGAATTTCTTGTTGTAACCTCTAGACATTCTCTTTTGATATACTCTGAGATGATCATACAATGCTTGTTTGCACTCATCTAGTAGTTTAAGTTCTTGCAACCTAGACACTTTGTAGTCATCATTAGTTACTAGACCATGCATTCTGATTCTTAGTGATGGGATTTCAACCTCAATAGGCAGTACTGCTTCAGACCCATAAACTAAAGTGAATGGTGTAGCCCCAATGGGTGTTCTGATACTTGTTCTGTAGGCCCAGAGAGCTGGATTGATCATGAGATGCCAGTCTCTTCCTATTTTATTAACTGTATGGTGCAAGATTTTCAATAGATTCTTGTTTGAAGCCTCTGCTTGTCCATTCCCTTGAGGATAGTAGATAGATGACCAATGCTGGGTAATCTTGAATTTGGCACATAAATAATCCAAGTCTTTGTTATTAAATTGTCCACCATTATCTATGACTATAGAGTGTGGAATACCATACCAGCATATGATGTAGTTCAAGATGAACATAGATATTTGCTTTCCAGTTGCTTGTGTCAAAGGGACTGCTTCTACCCATTTTGTAAAATAATCTGTAGCTGTGATTATATGGGTATGTCCATTAGAAGAATGAGGATGTATAGCTCCTATAAGATCAAATGCCCATTGGTGAAAAGGCCATTGTGTAATAAAGGGAATTAGATCTCTCTTTCGAGCATGAATTAAGTTGCCATGCACTTGGCACTTTTGACAGTTCTTAGCAAACTTGATAGACTCTTTTTCCATTTCAGGCCAATAGTACCCAGCCCTAATAAGTTTTTGAGCTAGTGTTAAACTATTCGAGTGTGACCCACAAATACCATCATGGACTTCCTCTAACGCACGTTGAGACTCTTCTCATTCTAAACATCTAAGTAGCGTACCATCTAGACCTTGTTTGTACAGATTGTGACCAATGATGACATATCGGGAGGCATTACAGATAAGGTACCTCTTTTCATGATGGTTAAAGGTATTGAGAATGATTTGGTCTTTGAGGGAGGAGAATAGGTTTTTATAGCGGGAGGAATCATGACCCACAATAGTGCAGATCATACAGGTGTCAAGGGAGTCATATGCAGGATAAGATAGTGCTTCCACTAGGAACTCGTAGTGTAGCTCATGTTCAGGCTATTGTAATAAAGTAGATAATGTCACCATTGCATCGGTAGCCTTATTCTCTATTCTAGGTATTTTCTCAAATGTGATAGATATGAAATATTTCTTTAGATCATCTACCATTCTCTTGTATGGAATGAGCTTTTCATCCTTCATTTGGTACACATCATTGACTTGATGGATTACAAGTTGTGAGTCTCCATGAATGTGTAATTCTGTTACTCTCCACTCAATTGCTATTTTCATAACATTTAAAAGGGCTTCATATTCAACAATATTGTTTGTACAAGGAAATTTTAATCTGAATGCTTTAGGGATGGAGTATCCTTGAGGAGTGATAAACAAGATGCCTGCTCTAGATCCATTGTGTATAGGAGCCATCAAAGAATAATTGCCATTCTCTAGAAGAAAGATTCATGATAGAGGAATTTGGAAATTCCATTTGCATTGGTGTGTCATCAAATAAAGGTGCATCAAATAATTGATCAGTAATAACTTGGCCTTTAATATCTTTTCTTTCAACATATTCAATGTCAAATTCACTTAAGAGCATGACCCATTTTGCTAATCTACCTGTGAGGGCAGCTTTGCTTAGTAGGTACTTTAGTGGATCAATCTTAGCTACTAAATGTATGGTATGAACCGACATATAATGTCTCAGTTTCTATGATGCAAAGATCACAACTAGACAAGCCTTTTCAATCATAGAATAATTCTTTTCATATGCTACCAATGTTCTACTGATATAGTATATAGCTCTTTCCTTTTTGTTCTCATCATGTTGTGCAAGCAATGCCCCCAGTGATGTATCTGTTGCGGAGACATATAAGATTAATGGCTTCCCTTGAATAGGAGGAATCAAGATAGGAGGATTTGATAGATACTTCTTGATATGATCAAAATTCTTTTCACATTCCTCACTCCATGCAAATGTCACACCTTTATGTAATGTCTTTGTAAAAGGTTGTGATATGTCTGCTAGCTAGGATATGAAGCGTTTGATATACTAAACCCTCCCTTGCAATGTTCTCATTTGACTAATATTCTTCAGGGGTTGCATCTCCATTATAACTTTTACTTTAGCTGGATCTACCTCAATTCCTTTCTTTGAAACAATGTATCCTAAGAGCTTTCCAGAAGTGACACCAAAAGCACACTTCTTAGGATTTAGTTTAACACTAAATTTTTCCATTTTGTCTAGTATCTTGCTCAAGTCATTTAGATGTTCAGCTCTAATCATAGATTTTACTAAAGTATCACCAACATAATCATCCATAGTCCTATGCATCATGTCATGAAAAATAGAAGTCATAACCCTCTGATATGTAGCACCAACATTCTTAAGCCCAAATGGCATGACATTCCAACAGAAGGTACCCCATGCACATGTGAAAGCAGTTTTCTCTTAATCCTCTGGAGAAATTTTTTTTTGATTATATACAGAAAAACCATCCATTAAAGAATACATCTCAAAGCCCACAGTCATGTCCACTATCATATCAATGTTAGGTAATGGAAAATCATCCTTAGGGCATGCTTTGTTTACATCTCTAAACTCTGTGCACACTCTTATTGATTTGTTTGGTTTAGAAATAGGTATAATATTAGAGATCCATTCTGCATAATCAATAACTCGGATAAATCTGGCTTTCAGGAGCTTCTCTAATTCAACTTTTACCAAGAGTGCAACATGTGGATGCATCTTTCACAATTTTTGCTTAACAGGTTTAACATTTGGAGCTATAGATAAATGGTACATTATAAGATCAGGATCCAACCTTGGCATATATGAGTATTTCCATGCAAAGTTGATCTTCTTTGTTGTCAAGAATGTTGTAAATTTTTGCTTTTCTTCTTATGATAAAGATTGTGTGACATGGATCAACTGTGGTTCTTTTGCTGTTCCCAAATTGGTAGACTGAGTGGGCTCAATTAGAACGGGAGATATGTCCTATAAATGACTCAAAAGGACATCATATATCTCATCCTTAGGCACCTTAGAGAGGTTTTCACCTTCGGATACATCTTTTATTTTTACTTTTGTAGGTTCTAAGACTGCCACGAAGTGGTTTTCACCCTCAGAACTCCTTTTCTTTTTATTCTTATTCTTATTTTTCTGACTAAGATACTTGATGTCTGACTCCGTCATGCTAACGCTTGGTTCATTGATGGAAGTCCTCATAGGTTCAACTGCATTTAGGTAACAAGCAAGGGCATAATCATTTGGAAAGGTATAAATACCTTGGTTCAAGTTGGTGGATGTGATGTCAAGAAGATCAGGGCGGTGGATAGTCAAAGTGGTGAAAGATTGGGAAAGAGTGTTTATGGATATGGATCTATCATCATTGGTCCTAACCCAACACTCGAGTTCAAAGGTGATATTACAACTTAAGACATTTAATTCATGAATAGGCTCAATGTCATTGTGGAAATCCACTTCAGCCATTGGTGGATTAGAGTCGATAAGTTCATCATTTCGCTCTAGACTTTTGTTAGGTTGAGGTGCATATTGGTGAATAACATCAACATGCTTTTCTGTAATAAGTTCATCTGGTTCTAGAATGACTCCCCATTCATAGTCATTTGATTCATCTTCTGTTTCTTCATCTAGACCTCTAGGAAATCTGAGAACATGAGTAAAGTCAGGATGAATACCCCAAGAAGGGTTACCCTCAAATTCTAATTTGAATTCATACTCATGGGAATCTATCTCAGAATAACTACCACCTTCCTCTTTTTGATTGCCTTCAAGATTAGCTGGTTCTTGTGTTGCAACTATCTCTTGCTCTATAGTAGGTTCTTGTGTTTCTACTACATTAATTCTTTTTATTGGATCATCTTCAGCTTCAAGGAGATCTTTTATTTCTTTAGGAAAATTCTCATAAGGAATGAGCTCATTAGTGGTGTCTGAATCATCACTATCATATTGTTCAGTTATTTCTCCCTTTAGTTGATTTGCTACGGAAGGCTCAATCTATTATAATACATGCAGGGAATTCTTGCTAAGATAGAAAGGTTTCTTCGTGTATCCTAGACCTATTGTATTCTTGTTTTCTTTGCCATGATGATCAAGAGGTGATAGAAGACCTTTACCTTGTAGTCCTAGAGGTCCTTTTGCTTTATATCCCATCTTTGTAATCAATTTATCCCCTGGGCCATATGACTTAGAAGGGATATTCGGTATTTTAGCATCACATTTTTGGACAACTTGAGATTTAGGTTCACCTTTGTATAGCCATGTGAGCACAAATTCATCCTCTTCAAACTCTTGTTTAGATACTTGTTTTGCAACAAAATTTCCTTTATATGCTTCATGAGGTTCTTTAGATTCTAGCTTGGACTGTTTTAGAGTTTTCCCATAAGACTTAGGAGAGATAGGGAGAGATGTCAAATATAAGACTGGCTCTATAGTATATTCTCCCATACCATTTTCTTTTATTTTAACCTCTTTAGCAATGTCTTCCATCTTGGATGTTGAAGCAATGTCTAGGTGCTTAGTGGAAGATTCTCTGTTATTAGGAACAAGTTTATCAACAATCTCTTTCAATGTATTACAAGTTGTATATAGATCAGTTGGGATCGTCACCTCAACTCCTTCATAAGGAAATTTCAAACACTAATGGAATGTAGAGGGAATGGCTTTCATGTCATGTATCCGAGGTCTTCCTAGGAGGATATTGTAAGCCAAAGGTAGATCAAGAACTTGACATATAGTATCTCTGATGATAGGACCTTCTCTGATAGGTAAGACAATAGTTCCCTTAGAAGATCTTTCTTGCTCATCATATGCTTTGATATTTATCTTCTTCTTGGGATCAATGGCCATTTCTAAAAATCCCAATTGTGTAATCAAGCTGTAAGAACAAATGTTTAGGCCAGCGCCCCCATCTATCAACACACGTTTGACACAATGGTTTTGGATCAAGACTTCAATATGCAAGGGCTGGTTATGCAGATGATTCAAGGAGTTATCATCTTCCTCTAAAAAGGAAATGTACTGTGGAGACATAAGATGACCAACCATAGTTTAGAATCTATCTAAATCAAGATCATCAAGAACATTGGATCTGAGTAGAGCTTTGTCTAGAATGGCTCTATGAGCTAGAGATATCCGAAGCAACTCAAACATGGAGATTTTAGCATTTGTGTGCTGGAGTTGTTGGACAATACTGTATGAAGTAGGCCTCGTGTCTTTAGGATTTGAAGATTTAGATGTAGCCTTTTGTTTAGAAGCAGATGAAAGATTAAAAGGCACCCTAGGGACATTTGACGAATCTGGTATTTGTCCTTGTAGGTGTGCCTGAGCTTGTGATTGAGTAACTACATTAGCTAATTGATTATCTCTATCTCTTCTTACAATTGTGATGACATTACAACACTCAGATAGGCATGGTTCAACCATATTGATAACAACATTGTTTCCATAGTAGGCACAATTGACTTTAGCACCCATATTAGGCTGAGAAGAAGAATCTTCTTTACCATGTTTAGGAAATGGTTCCGTGAATGCTGTATGATCATTATTACTCTTATGATTATCAATTGTAATGTTGCCATTATCAATTTTGTCTTGTATAATATGATTCAAGTGAATACAGTTATTAGTCTTATGACCTTTATTGCGATGGAATTCACAGAAATCATTCTCTCTCCACCATTTCGGTTTAGGTTCTAGATCAAATACTTTCATCTCAGGCAAGTAGATGATTTTTTTTGCCAACAGAGTTTTCGTGGCAGATTCCAAGGATTCTCCAAGAGGAGTGAATTTGCAATTAGGATCGGTAGCCCAAGGTTTGTAATTAGATGACTTTTTGTTGGACTCCGTGGCTTTAGCTTCAGAAGCTTTGATGGCTTGGGTACCAACAGTGAGATTGAAAGTAGGTGCCTTAGATGGGGCATGAATATTATCAACAACACCATCTATGATGACGCCTTTATTCTTGTTCCAATTTTTGTTCTTGTCCTTAGAACTAGATCCAGATTCATACTTGTCTTTTTGAAGTGTGATGTCTCCTTTTTGCACAAGTACTTTCTCAATTTTGATCGCATTATCTACCATCTTGTCAAAAGATGTATGATTTTGCATTTGTAAAGGGTAGTTAATTTTTGGAACAAGATTGTTGATGAAGATTTCCAACTTCTCAGTTTCGGGAATGGGTCTAGCATATAGAGAAAATTTCTTCCTCCACCTCTTGAGAAATGTCAGGAATGGTTCTCCTAGATATTGTTTCAGATTAAAAATATCAATCATAGTGACCGGATGTTGAATATTGTAGGAGTATTGTTGATAGAATAGTTTGATTAACTCCTCAAAAGTTTTGATAGTAGGAGGCATTCTAGAGAACCAATGAATGGATGCTCCTCCCAGAGATCGAGGGAAAAGATGCATTAAGTAAGTTGGTTCATGCATAAACTCCATAGATTGAGTACAAAATTCTCTGACATGATCTTGAGGGTCAGAGTTTCCATCATACTTATCATATTTTGTCATCTCCACTCTTTTAGGGAATGGCAAAATGTACAAGTCTTTATTGAATGGAAAAGGGCATAGAGCTTCCATGGAGAACTCCTTAGGTTCCTTTTCTTTCTCAAGTTTGTTAAGTTTGACTTGCATGACATGCATCTATTTCATCATAGTTGTGATAGGAGTTTCTTCCTCATGTGTAATGATATTTTCCACATTAAAGTTAGGAGGAAGTTTAGCTCCTTGATGAGCTAATTCTAGAAAGTATGCTTCTCTATCTTCCTTCAAGAAATGTTTCATCATTCTTTTGAAGTCATCATCATTTTGATATCGAACAATTTCAGAAGGGGTAGGTTCTTGATCCATACCATGTTGAGATTGGTGTCCTTGAGACCCGTGTTGTGTCCCTCCGTGAGACATGTTAGGAGTTTTAGGGCTCCCTGGATTAGATTGAGGAGGGGTTTGTTGATTACCTCCATGAGTTGATGGAGGGGTTATGTAACCAATTTTCAATAAAAAATTGCCAAGACCGTCATCTTCATAAAGACCAAAATTGTAGAGTTGTTCAAGAGTTGGAGCCTGGAGAGTATTTAGACGTATTGTATGAGATATTTCTCCAGATTTCTTATGTGATGAAGCTCTAGTTTCCACCATTAACCTTGGGTGAAGCCAAAGAAAGCAAGATGAGGACAATTGAAGAATGACCTGATTCAAGAAGATCGAATGATGCAACCTTGTCAAGATTGAAGTGATTAAAGATTAGATTGGACATAAATGAAGGATACTGTGCCACAATAGTGTGGGTAGATGCCCAAAAGATGGCGGGCATGAGCTCACAACACTTAGCCATTTAGACAAAAAGATTGAATTTGAAGATAATGTTGACAAGGTTTTGACACAAGATGAAAAAGACTCAAATCGATAACCCAGAAGGCAAGATCAAACTCAAAGGCTCACTTGAGGAAAATGAATGGATTTATTCTAGTTTTTGCTCTATTCCTGACACAGTGATTGGTTCAAAAGATTCTGGAAATAGGCTGTAAAAACTAAGTTTTTGACAATTCTGACCACTCTCTGGCAATTTTTCTCAAACAATTTTCTGCAGGTTCGTACGATAGTGGGTATGAAGTGAAACGACAATTGACAAACTCATATGAAAATTGTGAAACTCGCATGACAATTGATAGCAGATTTTTGACTTTTGTTTTTGACTAGTGGCAAAAATCGTATGACACTATACAAGCTATCATATGACAATACATGGGTTCTGAAATGACACTTTCCAAAACTCGTATGACTTTCTGACCTGATGGAATGACTTTTGACTCCAGAAAGGATTTTGACTTCAGATTTTGCAAAATTTTGGTTTTCAAGTTTAGATTGTTCACAAATTTCTCTGTCCAGGTTTGAAGATTATTCTGAGATCATTCATTTTTGGTAGTCAAATAGATAAACAAGCATGCAAAATAGAAAGCAAGTGATTCCAAGCACGTCTAAAAATAATGAACAGGGGACAAAGCAACCCTGCGCATGAACAATCAAGTGATTGAATATGCTAATCCCTAGGAGTGCTAATTGTGTATGTTCCAAAAAGTTTTTTCAATAATGCACATATTCCTAGAAAAATAAAAATTTGGTCTCACTAGGGTTTGTAGTAATGGTTTGACTCTGTAACTTTTATGATCTCAAGAGGGCAAACTCCAATCCAGGCACACTGGGGTTTTGACATAGTCAGAGAAATTAATCAATCAAGAGCTACTAGGGAGATTTGACAGCATAACAAGAGACCACACCTATGAAGATTTCCTCCACATGATGAAAATGGCTATTACCGCTTGAGGCTCTGTCCACGTGGTTGACCCAATTAAGGGAATGTCCACTACAATTAACCCTCTCTAAAGGTGAATCACAAAATGTACCACATGGAGACTGGTTCCAGATTCAAGGATCTGAGTTTCTGATACTACCCAAAAAGGGAGTAGAGCATAGTCCTCTAGCCTTTTCACTTTTAACCAAAACAAAGTAGAGAGATTAATCCGACATGGTAAGACTAAGATTATCTCACAAAGATCTATGACGTCAACCACTTATGATCTATCAACCTCTTCGGAGAGAGAATGTATCAATCAAAAGTTGAAGACACACGAATCTAGTAGAACGTGAGACTCTCTCAGTACCTTCCCTACCTACAAGGGGATCCTTCATCAAGAGGAGCTTTGCATGAATAAACAAGTGAAAGAAGCTCAGTCTCTCAAGATCATCCACAAATAGTGTTCATAGGGCCTATTTACTGTGTGTAACAGATATGCCGAAAGCAAATCTATGCTCATTTTATAGCCCAAAATGAAGCCTGTGATATGAAATCAAGGAAATCACACAAGCTTGACATGTGAGAGTTCATTTTAATCCAAATCAAAATGTTATCAGCTTGAGAAGAATAGTTGAATTCCTCGTAACGCGCTTAGTAGATTTTTACCTATTTTAGCAATTTAGTTGTGCTTTCCCCAATCAGATTCAACAAGTATCAGTAAAAAATAGAAGATTTCAATTGTTAAGGTTTGTTTTTAGTCCAAATATGGAAATCAAGTCTGGAAAAATGTAAAAAAAAAATTGAAATGATAATTGAATTCTAGAGTGAAAACTTGTATGACAGTGGGTTGCCTCCCAGATGACAGTTTGGAAACTCGTATGACTGTGGGTGTCTGTTCATATGACAATCAGGCTTCCAAATGACAATGAGTACTCTCCAATATGAGCCTTGAAATTTGGACCTATCGTACGATAGTGGGTACCTCCTGAAATGACTTTCTAACAAAAGTCGTATGAAAAATGTGCAGACAAAAAATAAAAATCATAGTTTTAACCCAGAAAATAACAAGAAAGTGATAGAAATTGATAGAAAGATGATGGAAACCTATTTCAGGGCCCCACGGTGGGCGCCATAAATGTGTGTGTGAATTTTGTACCTAGCCGTAGACACAACACTTCAGTAAAACATTAGAGGTTAGCCAAAAACCAAAATCGTGCAGTGAAATGGAAACTAAACTAACCAGGCGATTTACTGCCTTCTAGAAGGTGCGAGTATGATACTCTCAGATCAGACTGAGACTAGTGACAATGCAACACCTAAATGAAGGATTTGAATGCAAAGAATAAAAACTATATGAATGCAGATTTAATCTATATTTTTGTGTTTTCTATGCAATAAGATGAGGGAAACTGATATGAATCTATTCTATATGAAAAAATGATATGATATGCAATTAATCTAAGAATTGATATGCTAAATGATATGAATGCTCAAAAATAATGAAAATCTCACAACAGCTTTGATTTGCAAAGATATATTCTTCGATCACCAATTTGCCAGCGTGAGGATGCAATTTTGTGGATCTTTTTAGAACTGAAGCCTTGATTTTATAGAAATCTAGGGCTTTGGAGGTGCATGAGAAAAGCCATAAATCACTCTTGACAAACTCAGGTTGATTTTTGAGTTAACAAGAAATAAGAAATAATTAACTCACAAAATTATGCAAAAGCATGCAAGAACAACTTTTTAACTCGAATCAAAAGTTTTAGATCAGCTTTGAACTCAAAATAGATGTTGAGTTTCCAAAAGTTAACAACTTGCATTGATTTCTTGATTTTGAGTTTAACTGCTTTTTGAATGTGCACAATTAATTATGAATTAATTAAATAAATAAAGTGATTTATCTTCAACTTAACTGATTTTTGAAATAAAACAATTGATTTATGGGTTAATCAATTATTAAATCAAACTTTAGTCAAAAACTATATTATTAAAAATTGACAGTTGACATTAATCAATTAAATAAAAATTTAATCAATTAGTCATGAGATTTTAGATTTATTGTCAAAATAAAATAATACAATTTAGGAATAATTTAATTAAATTTAATTAAATAATTAAGTGGCAGTATTAAATCTAATTAATTAAATATTCAGAATATTCAATTAATCAAACTTTAGGATAAATAGGATTTATCGCCAAATAATAATTAAATTAATGATAATTAGATTAAATAGAAATATTGCTAGGAATATTCCCTGATGCAGAATTTAGGATAATCAATTAGGATTCGATAATGTGCAGATGTGCCTTAGGTTAGGACTTTGATGTTGATTTCATTCGAATTTGAAGATGTAGGAGGTCAATGAACCTATAGCCCATTTTTGGGGTATTACAAGTGTGGATGCTTGATTGCTTTTGAAAATGCTTGATTGCTTGAATGCTCGATGCTTTAATGCTTGATACAAATTACCTATTAGCCCACAAATGGAAAATGAGGCTCCTTTTATAGAGTTTTGGAGGATCTAAGCCTAGATGACTCAATCCTACGGTGGAGAATGAAAGGTGGAAGATCCTAGGGCTAGGATTGACTTGGTTGAAGGAGTTGAGAGAAAAGGGGATATAGTTGGAATGTGAGAGGAAGAATAGGGATGATGTTCCTCTCACATTAACATGGAGGAGAAGAAGGTGGAATGGAAATACACATGTCAAGTGTCTCACAAAGACCAAAGAGAGAAAGAGGGAGATACCTTTTCCTCATGAGGACTCTTTGTACAAGTGTCCTATGAGTCACCTTTGACCCTTAGAGGTGGCTTGAGAAGCCCCTTAGGAATAGGAATTGTCTCTTGACTTGGTTTAAGAGAGGACATGTGGTCATGAGACCAAGTCCTATGAGGCCACATAACCCTTAAGAATAGGACATGTGTGGGTGAGGATAATTACCAATAAATAATTAATAATAATTATTTATTTTAGCCAAAGTGATGTGTCAAGTGAGTGGGAAGATGAGGTGGACTAGGGGACTTAGCCATATTTAGGTGATTGTATATTTAATTAAATCACTTTAATAAGACTAATTAGAAGACTTAGGATAGAGGAATAGACTATAGTGAATTGACTAAATAAATTGAATAATCTATTTAATAAATAGAGGAAATAATTATTAATTAAATAATACATATTTAATTAATTTATCAAGTCAATATCAATTAAATAATAAATATTTAATTAATTAATGAAGCCATTTTTAAGTGTATACAAAAAACAACTTCAATACCTAGGGCATAGATATTTTTTAGAATTTTTTTTCTCTTATTTACTATTTTTCCATAAGCGTCAAACATAGAGGTAGACATACGGTGAAATATCTATGTTTAGTAAAACTAAAAATACAAAGTCATAATAAAATTAATATATTTTAACATTATAATCATTGAAAATATTTTTCTCAGTAGTACCTTACTACATAGATAGTTTTGTCAAATGGATTCATTTGATTTTCCAAAAGATAAATTCGAAGTGATTTTTTGTTAGCATTTTAATAGGTGCGAAGGAGACTCCATTATAGGTATGAATGAAGAGTATAGATGTTATATCAATGTTTTTTTTATCTAAGAGGCTTTGAGCTAACCATCTGTAATTAAATCCTTCAAATAGAATCTATCAAGGCTTAAATCATCATATTTTATTAAAAATTTGTTATTTCAGCAAAAATAAGCATCTCTAAAAAAGTGTAACCCACTATTGTGGGGTCACCCATGAATGAGGCAATAAAGCATGATTTCCTTCATTTGATCTAATCACTTCACGAATAAATGATTCTCTATATGTATGATATTATTCTAACCAGGTTTGGGGACTATGAATAAGAAAACGAGAATATTTTTTATTACAATAGAAACCGCTATCAAAAGTGTTTGAATAGTGATCAAGAGTGAAGTTTTCATGAAATTGCACATCCTTTTGAGCCTCTTTAGCTCTATCAACACTCAAACTTTTCTTGTACAACTCTTTAAGATGGTCTTTAATAGTCTCACTTGTACATGAATATTTTGTACCTCCTATTGTATTATCTCCCTGAATAGTTTTTCTTTCATCCATATTGATATTACCTTTATGCACAAGGTGAATTTCAATGCCATGATTTATAATTTGTACCCTTTTTTGTGGAAAGATTTCTATTAAATCAAAATTCAAGAGTACCTCACAAGTATTTTCCTCAGCACTGATAAGGTCATTTTTTAGAGATGATATTCAATTTTCTTTTAACTTAACTGACTCAGAAATATCATTTATTATTGATTGCATGTAAGAAGAAATGGATGAGTTCACACCTTGAATTTCAACAATAAGGATTTCTTCTTCAATTATTAATAATGAATAGATAAAGACACCATCCCTACAAGGAAATTCATCATTTGAAGCCTCAAGACACCAAGTGGGAATGCAAATTTTGTGAGACTCTTATCAAAGAATCCTTCCTCATCATTCTTTTCTTTCTCAAGTTACATACAAGTCTGAAGCCCACATTTGGTGATTCATTTTTGTATTCTTTCTTTTCAATGAGGTCTATAACTTCTTCTATAACCTTTTGATATCTATTGTCACAAGAAGATCTATAAAGCTTATCTCCATTGGTACATGGGTGTTCTAGGGAAAAATTTTCAATACTTTTATTGCAATGCATTCTATTAAACACACATTCACCTTTAGGAGAGATATATTCCTCTACATTATTGTCTCCCCTTATAAAAAGAGTCTCTTTGAATAGTGGATTCTATTGAAGGAACAATAGTTTCAAGTAAACCAATCACCTCCCCATCTCTTGATTCAATATTTTGCAACATCTAAAGCAAAGAAGGATGCATGCACTATATTAGAAGAAAAATTCATCTCACCATAGAAGCTGTTTAAAAATTAAATTTGATTAGGATCATTAAGAGTATGATCATGTTAAACAATAGGTGAAAGAGGGGGGTTGTTGACACTTTCCATTGTTGGTTTAGAATCTTTTTTATCTTTTCATGCATGACCTCTTTCTAATGAAGGCTCTTGATCATGAGTGAGAAACCAATTCTCTTTTTTTCCATCTTTTTCTTCAATATTTTTTAAATTTTGAATCAGGGAATGATGAATCTCATTAGGAATCAATTTCATGCCACTAAAGGATTTCCTTTAGAATTCAACTTGTTTAGAATCACTAAGATCTTCAATTGTTGAAGAAGAGTCACTTGAAAAAGATAGATCTTCATCATCATTATTGCTTTCACTTTCTGGTCCTTTTCCTTTATACCAAACCATTATGTTAGGTCTAATATTTTAATCTTTCAAATATATTCACAAAACCTTCATTCTAGGGAAGGTACCTTTATGAGGAACAAGACACATTGATATTTCAAATCCCCACTAGAATTGTCACTATGATTGTTTCACTAAAACTGACCCTATTTGCCTAAAGAGCAATATCAACCATTCCAACAATTAGATAGATTTATATATAATAATAGTCTTCCTCTATATTTAAGAGGGGAAAATTCCTTGTATGATGACATTTTTAGTATTATGTGTACTTTTGACCTAAAGTTCGCAAAGGAGGAAATGTAAATCTAAAATACGATGAACAATATAAACCCTATTGAAGACATACACAAACCAAATGAGATTCCATATGGATAACAATTACAAATGAGGTTATCAACAAATATGTTTATCCATGCAATGACTATGAGAATTTTTTTTTAAAATATCTAAATATGAAAAGATAGATTGCTTGAACACTTTCAAACTAAGATACCAAAGCTTGATTATGTATCATTACACCAATTACATAAATTATCTAAGTCTTACACATATGCATAAAAATGTTACCAACTTAACATACGAGAAGTCAACAATGATAACACAAACACATTTAGAACACAAACTAAACCACATTCTTCATTGACTTTAGAAATTATACAATTTTAAATTCCTTTTTGTATAAAGTGTTAACATAAAAGTTCTTTAATATATCTCTGAAATTTCCTCTAGAGTTTTTATCTCAATAAGAGTTTTCACTTTACATTACAAAATAACCTTGTATTTATAATTTTTCCTTGATATCTAACATGTGACTACTTCATAACTTCCTAGGTAACTACTTTGTACTTCTTGAGGAAATAAAAAAGCTTTATTTTAGTTAGAAATCTATCAACTTTTATGTAAAAAAAGCTTATTTGATGACTTGATTACAAACATGTGACATAAGTCACTTTTTATAAAAAAGCATCTATAAACTTGTAACTTTTGACTTATGAATTATAGTTTTGACTTATGAATTACACTGAGCTACTTCTTCATCCTTTTCAACCTCGTTGGTATATGCAACTATCTCACCACCCAAACATGTAAACTTGGATCTTTGTTTATGTAGAACTTCACAACTTTACAATCTTGTAGTGTTCTCCTATGAAATGGTATTCACTATGTCACATGTAAAGTGATTCTCAAAAACAAATTCCCTTCACCACACATAAGAGATGATACCAATAGTTATTTATGTTGATACTCTCATAAATCATATGATGAATATGAAAAGGAAAATTTATAGCCAGAGTCTCTTTATGTTGAAGCTTAGGCATACCACATGTAAATTTAAGTGTAAACATAGGCACACAATGGAATGGAAATGGGATGTTACAACTTGCAACAAATTCTAACAATATTTGGCCAATTGATTACGATTCCTTCCATTTTAGCTCGAGCATGTATTGATAAACGTTGTAGAATTGCACATTAATGTTATTGCTTGAATATTTCTAAATCCTTTTCATCAAATCCATTTGTGCATATCGATCAGCATAATTTAAAGTTCTTGTATTGATAATGGTTGGGAGAACGCTGGAAAATGAAGTTGTCTTTACACCAACCGATTGTTCTTGTTTTATATTTTTGGAATCCTTTTCTCCAATTTCATTTTGAGTACATTTTGCAATCATTTCATTCATTCCTTGAGATGATGTCTCTTTGAAGTATTATGTAAACAATTCCAGTTCGATGTCTTGCATACCTTTTTACTGAAGCATTTCCAACCATAATATCCTACAAATTGAATAATTATGTCGAATTGTTTGTGTGCCTTGTTGTTTTTCCTTCTATAGTCTGCATAAGAAACACCAATTATTGTATTTTTTTCAGAGCTTCTAAATCCTTTTCAACTAATCTTTTTTTGAATATCATGTAGTTGTTGAATTCCATGAAACAGTATCTCTTTGAGGCGCTCGGTCAAATAGTTAACTTTGTCTATGATCCATATTTTTCATGTATAATACAATTCTTTGAGTCATTTTATCAAACAATTACGATGCGTTGTCTCTACTTCTACATTTTGCATGCATGTCTACAACGAGCATTTGTAGATTATGGTTTAATGGGACTCATCTATTGATGAGCATTTGAGTGTTAGTATGATGACATGAGATAGAGATGAAAATGTGATTGAGGTAGATGAATCTATCTTCTTGGTAAGGATGTGATGGGAATAATTGGTTGCAAGCACACACCACATAGTTATTTGTTTTCATGTATAATGAGTTTCTTCATTTATCTCATAAATTCGAATTTTGAGTAAATCTGAGTGTGTGTTAAGTTAATTGAATTTATCTCAGGAGTAAAGGAATTTGATCGATTTCATTTTATATTAGAATTGATAATTTAAAATTAGCCAAGTGAAAATTAATAAATAAAAAATTATATTTAAATGCATTTCAATCTTTTTGTTAATGTGATGAAATGACGTAACCATTATAAGGAAATTACTAACCTTTTGATAGGAGAAATATTAAACAATTAACTTAATGTTAACTTAGTCATTTTAAAAGCAGCGATAAGAATGCGAAGTCATTCCTTTGTGATCGGCTAACTTAGAAGATGTTGCGATAGAGAGGTGTGGAAGTTTGAAAGAATGAGAAAAATAAATCAACACAAACTGATAACTCTGCTTTCCCTATTTGGAAGAGTCACCTGCATGTGAATTAGATCGGGACTAGCTACCGAGTGTATGTTGATCCCGTGTGCACAGACGATTGGGAGGAAACACAGGAGGTTTGATTGCCAAGTCTGACTGATAACGGGTGACTCGACCCCTATCAATGACTTAATCACCGTATTTTGGAAGAGAAGATGTACGTGGCTAAGAAGGAACACTGAGTGGGGGCACGCCTTCTCTTCACACACGCGCAGATAGAGTAGAGAGGAGGCATTAAATCAAGGAATCAACATTGATATTGATATACTCCATGTGAGAAATGTTTAGAGGGAGTTTGATAACAATAGATAACTCCTCCTTGCTCACGAAGTTGAGCTGATTAAATGGCGTGATTGGAGGACAGTTAAGAAGAATTGGTTTATGCTAGAAAGGGGAGGAGGAAAAAAATATAAGGAAAAAAGTGATTTGAAGAGAATGGGAGGATATTCACACAAAAAAAAGTGACAACGAATGATATCAAGGGGAAAACAAGTTGTGTTATGGTGATAAGGGAGGAGACAATTTTATTACATGCAAGGAGAAAGGGGAAATGATACGAAATAGAGAAAGCACAGGTTAGAACATAGGAAAGTATACACATGGAGCTTAGATAAGAAATATAAGGGATAGATACACACACACATAGGAAGGAAAGATGCACAAAATGAAGGTGTAAGGAGAAGCTTTCAGGAGGAATTATGTAGTTCATGAAGATATTCTTTTACCGGGTATTATTCTCATTAGTGGTTAATTTAAATTTTAGAAAAGTTTTGAAGAAGGATGAATATTCATATGTGCTATGATGTAGTTTAGAAAATAATTTAAACTCCATGTTTTGATAAACAGAAAGAGTATTTACACATTATAAATGATTTACAGTTTTCCTATAGAAAATCGTATGTATAGATCTATTTTTATAAATTTTAAAGCTGGAAAGAATTGGGAATAGACTTTTGGAATTTAAATTTAGTTACCATCCTTAGAACCCATATAGTGATAAAAGATCTGTATGTAAAGGAATTTGTTTGACAACCATCATCATCGAATTTATGTTTGAAATTTGGGAAAATAAATTTGTTGTTTGTTAATTTTAAAACTGCGACAGGATCCCTATGATTTTCTTGTAGAAAATTATATATATATATATATATATATATATATATATATATATATATATATATATATATATATATATATATATATATGTATATATATATATATATATGTTTCAACACTATAGCTATGAAGAACTTTGAAATAAACATTTCATTTTTAAACTAGTTTTTTTTAAGAATCCCCATCTGTGATCAGATAACAGTATACAAATAAATCTGTTTGACTTTCATCACATTGAACTTATGTTTGAAATTTAGAAAACATATTTGTTGTTTTGTTCATTCAAACTATGACTAGACATACATGAACTTCCTATAGCATTTGCATGCTCACAAAAATATGAAATATAGATTCTTTTAATTACCATGTTATTGATTTTGAGAATACTTTACTTCAAAAGATGTAAATGCTAGATTGTTAGTGAACACCACATAATCCTTTATCATAGAAAATAGACTATGTGAAATTACCGTTAAAAGAAAAGGGTAAACTAGTGAATGAAATTGTTTTGGAAATATGAATTTATGTTATTTTAGTCCTACTTATTGTATTTGAGAAAGATATTATGGGAAAGAGTGTTGAATATGGATAAACATAGAAGGGTAAATTTACTTTTCTTTTACCTACTAGTAGAAATCTGGTTATTAAATGCTTAGGCCTAAGCTATGAAACACACGATAGACTTTGTGTTTGGTTATTTTTATTCTCTCTGCCATATCTGTGTTAGTTCTACTTTTATGTATGAGAAAAGTAGTTAGTTCATAGCTTGCACCAGATTCTTTTCCGATCCGTTAGTGCCAAGTTGATAGGTTACTCAAGCAAGGTCGGTGAGCTCTTCATTTCAAGATGAGCCCTAGGGGAGCTCCATGGTTGGAAGAAAAAAGTGCTTGGATCACATTTACATCTCGAGATTTTCAGATGGACAGATGTTCGATGGCTTAGGAGACTGAAACATGCAGATGGACGATGGATAGTTTGATGGCATGATTTGTAATGATAGATCTTGTATCTTTTTGACCTTGGCATCATGTACCTTTTGATTTGTATACCTATGATGTATTGTGTGCGACAGTATGGTCGACATCCTTTAAGTATTTATTATCTCATCTTTTATTTGGATGATTCATGTAATCTCGACAGTATGGTCAATTTCTTATTATTGTACTTTGAGGTTATTTGACAATATTTCAAATTATTGTAATTTCTTATTTGAGTAATGGATTATATTATGTGGAAAACTCTTTTGCTTTAGTAGACTTTGTTTTTGTGTTTGACTTTCCGAATTTTCCGTTGTTGAGCTTATATGTCTCTTGTGAGATAGAAATTGTCTTTATACATCTCCTCGAGGCATTTTGTAAAATAGTTTAGGGACCATGTCTACCATTCCACCTTACCAGAGCATTTCTAACTAATAACTTAAAAAAAAATTCTTAAATGACTCTAATGTTGTGTGGCGTATGCACATGAAACCCTAACAAAGATTATAATGTTGGCATATATTCAAGATAATTTAATTAATTAAAATGTTTTTAGAGCTTCCTTACAAATTCTATTTTGTGCGCATATTGAAGAAATTTAATTTCGTTTGTCACTATGACATCTCTTGAGGTAGTTGACCAAATAATTCAATTGCATTGTCTAAGATTTGCATCTTGCAGGCATGTCCACATAAGCATTTCTAGCTATGGATATTAACATAACTTTTTATTGATATCCTTTGGTGTATGTCCATACCCAATTGCAAAGTTCCCACTATTGGTGCAGATGCAGGGAAGAATGTAGAAAATTTGTAGAAATCACCTTTACTCCTACTAATTGCATCTTTTTATTAGTTTCTAAAACCCATTTAAAAGCTCTTTCCACACGCCAACTATATGGAAAGATTTTTATTGTAGTTACTTAAAAGTTTCAAAAGCCCCTTCCAATAAATTCATTTTCTGAATATCCTAAAAACATTTAATTTCATTCCTTGAGATGAAATCTCTTCGAGGCATACTGCTTTGTTTATGATTTCACACTCTTCATGTATTTTTAAAAACCCATCTTGTCGTGGCAGTAGAATAGCAATAAAAGGTTGTGGAATTTATTTTATTTGATCACATCTCCTTGAAACACTCTATTAAATAGGCTTGGAAATGCATGCGGCTTCCACATCCGTATACACATAAACCAAAGCATGTCCAACTAAAATATCTTATGAAGTTGCACCTATGATTCTATGGATTCTCATACAATACATTCTAAATCTTTCTCTTTGGTGCACGTGAAGAGACGCTAAAAAATATTGAAGTTTTGAGTATATGAACTTTCAAATTGCATTTCCTTTAAATATTTTGATGCAGGAGCATCCACGGGTTTAGATCGATCCTGCACCACTTAAAAATATTTTTATGATTTCATTCTTAGCTAAGTTTAAAAACATAGAAATAAGTGCAAGGTATTATTAGACTCCATGTATCTTGGAATGGACGTTTATTTTTATATTTTCCAAGACAAAAATTATAAAAATCCTCTTCTAAATGACCACCTATGGTAGGTGAAGGGTTATGTAAAGGAGGAAATCAAAAGTACCCTTCTAGGCACCCATTTTGGGAATTTGCATTTTTCTTGGAAAGGTTTAAGAAGTTCTAAAGACTATGTGGTGTAATGTGTTGAGGACATGTTTCCATCTTCAAGAATATGTACGGGGATTCTAAAAGGCTCAATAAGCACTTTGAATAGAAGATTGAGAAGGAGTCAAACATCGAACAATGAGTTCTAAATTTCACTTCTTAAATAGAAAAAGCTTGTAGCTCTAGCTTGCATATTTCAAAGCCAATTTGGCTAATATTTGTAAAAGTTCTATTTTGAAATATTATATTCCTTTAGAGTAATAAATATTTAAATTTTTTTCTTGTATTTCTTGTGATATTATTGGGTTATTGTTTTGGAGGGTGATTGCACTCTTCATCAAGTAGTATTAGTGCCATAATTTCTGAGAGTGTAGGAAAAGGTCCGAGTGTGAGGAAGTTTTCATAGGACTTGTGGTAGTGGTGAGCAAGATGCCTCAAAGAGAATGTGTGGTTCACATGGTGGGAGAAGTGTAGGTGAGATCAATTTTATCCCATTAGAGGAATTTATGGTCCTCTAGAGGCAAATGTGAATAGAGTTATGTAGAGGAGTGGAGTGAAGAAGAAAAGATGAAAGTGAGGATGAATCTCAAGAGGAGGGGCAATATGAAGAAGGAGAGCAAGAGCTAGTGTGTGATCCTATAGATGATAGATTTATAAGGGCCATATCCAACCTTGGATAGAGGTCAAGGGTGGATGTTCCCATTTTTTTGGAAAGTTGAAATCCAGAAGAACTAAATGATTGGATCAATGACATGGAGTGATTTGAGTATGAGGAGGTGGAAGACCCTGATAGGGTTATATTTTTGAAGACCAAATCAAAGGGCCATACTAATATATAGTGGATAGAAGTATAGTTGGAGTAGTATAGAAGAGGTAAATACAAGATAACAAGATGAGATCAAATGGTGGAGAAGTTGAGGAGATAGTTTTAATACCCTCTCAGATCATCATCTTTTCTGCATAGGTGACATGACAATGTTATGACATTGTTATCATCGATGGACTCTATATTGATGTTTTACCTTGATAGATCTAGATGATGATATGATTCAGATTTACAGATTATGTTTTTCATATGCTTAGAGTTACATGTTCATGATTATTGACATCTATGATTATATATTTATGATTTCAATTATCTCCTTGTTCATTGATTTGATTATGAGACTAACCCTATTTATGTGATGAATTATTTTCTAACCCTTGTTTATATTCAATTCATGATAAGTATACTTGATGCTACATGTGTGTGTGTATCTATGAATTGCTTATATGACTAGGGGCGAAGTCGTAGTTACTCACCTAGTGAGGTCCACACAATGTCTTTGTGTGGTTAAATATTGGTATTCAAATGAAATAGAACCAACACTCAATAAACCATTAACTCAAGAATTTAGCTACAAGAGTTCATATCAAATGAACATTTAAACCCTCAAGAGTGGTTCATTGCATCCTAGTTGAAGTGAGTTTAATCCTTTTGTAATGCTAATCAAATTGGCATGAAGGATTAGTGACTTGACTACTCCAAAATGGAAGACTTCAAATGTAATGCAAAGCTAAAATGAAACAAGAATGCAAGATTAACAATGCTAGAATGGAAGAAAACTAGATTTAACAATGCAAGATTATACTAGGAAATAAGCTAAGTTAAACAATTCAAGAGAGCTATGAGCATATGATGAAAGAAACTAAGAACTAAGAACTCAATATAGAAAGATTACTCTAGAATGCAAGAATGCAAGAATGCCAATTACCAAGATGATCAAGATGGAACCCTTGAGCCAAGGAAGAATTTCCTTTTAAAGGAATTGCCTCAAGAATGAAGGGTGGACATTGAGAGGCAAAAGACGTTAGGTACAGATGAGTGGTGAGAAAGATCAATCCATGTGAAGAGAATCTAAGATGTTTGATTGGCCAAGCTTGATTGGAGAATAAGACAAAATAGAAAATCCCCTTTTAATTTTCATTTAATCAAGATTAAGTTGCACAATGTGCTCTTTTAATAAAAGTGCTAGGACTTTATATTATAAGGAAGTTTTGATAATTGAATCATTTTTCAAGTTTTAATATTAGAAATGATTCATGATTGATTTTTTAGAAATAATTCAACTATGCAAGGGGGATTATCCAGGTTACTTACATAATTATGTCTAGTAAATGTGTCTTTGAGATTTACAATTTTTTAAAGCAAATTTGATCAAATCAGGGGTTTAGGTTGTCTTAGACAAATTTTAGGTGATTACATTTTCCCCTCTTTGAATCGATGTGCAAGCAATGCATGGATTCAAAGAATAGATAACAGCTAGATCAGAAGATAGCCTGATATGAAGCGATGAGACTATTTTTTATAAGGAGAACTGCCTCTGAACTTGATCGAACTTGATTGATTAAAGATCAAAGATATCAACTTCGGACTTGATTGAGGAAAGACTAACAAGAGACACCAGAGTATCCACCCTGATATGAAGTGATGAAACTAAATATTTGTCAAAGAGCCTAAGATAAATACTTCGACAAGGATTATGAGGAAGCCAATTGTTAGAAATAGGAAATACTGAGAGGGGGGGGGGTGAATCAGTATTTCACAAACTTTTTCTTTTGCCCACTTATGGATATAACAGATTACTTTAGTGCATACAAAGATTATCAAGCTGATTAACAAACATAGCAGTAAATAGAAAGAACTCATAACACATCATATGTTCTCGAGGAAACCCTAGCCAAGGGAAAACCCCGGTGGCGATGGTACCCACAAAGATCACTAATCACAAGTATCCTGTAGGGATATTGGACCCTGTTAGGAGTCAATTTACAATATATAGTAGATCTATCTTGGTTAAAGGACTTTAGGCCTTGTTAGAAGCCTTAACCCTGTTAGGAGTTAGATTACAAAACCTGATCACCAGCTGAGCTCACTGCCCAAACAGGTAATACAAAATGTTTCTGACTGTAATATGGTACTGCTTACAACTTCGCATCAATAGCCTTTGCTGCTATCACAATATACAACTATCGCAAGTTATCTTTTCTTCCTTTTTTCATATCACTTGTATATTTCATTACATTTCAAGTATGCCTAATATATGAGTTATTAAAGCTAATAACTTTACATGGTCGGCTTCCAAAATATTTATCCAAGAGTAAACATCTAGGATGTTGTCCCTTCATAATGTTAAGTCATTATTTTGACAAGCAAAAATAATCCCTTAACTCTTTTGCTAAAACTGTCTCCAAAACTGCTTTGTCTGCAAAAACTGTCTTCAGTAAACTTTGAATAACTTTGTCCGTACTGCTCCAAACTTTATGTGCACTGAGATGGGGTATCCTCATACTCTATAGAAGCTTTAGTTAATTGTGCAAACAAAAATATTGCTCCAGTGGACATCGCCAATTAAATCTTCATCGGGTGCTTTGTCAGGATCACTGTATCCAAACTTAGACAATTTCTTCCTTCAACTTTGCATACTTGCATTCCAGATTCTGCACTCTCAATAGAGATCATATGTTTCCATAATGACAACATCTATGCATCCACATTAGCCAAATTGCCAACACCAATCACCTGATTGAGAGATAATACCAGATTGATATGAACCCTGATGAACTTGATATGCCCTAGGAATGATGTCAAATTGATATAGATCCTGACAAGCCTCAAGAGATCAACTAGATTCCTATTTGAGTGACTTGATATGAAGCGGCGATATCATTCTTTTAGAGAGATGCACAGAATCTCAAATTGATATAGTTCCTAATGAAGTTGAGATGCCCCAAGCCATGATTGCAGAAGAAGGTTTTCTATATTGTCATGCCCCCTCGAAATCAAATTCTAAATGAGGCAGAGAGGTTAGAGAAAGAGTTGAGAATAGGATTGATAAGATTAGGTTGCCAGTAGATTCATAATAGATAGGAGCTTGTTTGAAGTTTTTTTGAGGTCCTCTTGACTAGATTTGACTAAAGTTTGACCAAAGTTGACCAAAGTTGAAATCACTCAATTTTGATAAATTTGTATGAGATTGATCTCTGAGAATTGAGAAATGAAGATGGATACGAGAAAGAAGAGATAGCATCAGCGGTCAACTATGTTTGACCAAGAAGGGTTGAATTTGTAGTTTGACTAGGTAAATGATCTCAGATTTGGATTTCGATCATAAAAATGGATTCATGATGTCAAAATTAGCTAAGGGTGAAATTTTCATGGGATTATGAGCACTTTGAAATTCAGGTCAAAATCTATAAAAGGGCCCAGAGGGGTCATTTTCAATTCATTTTCTATAGTTGACTTCAAGTGCTCAGAGACCTCTAGAGACAAAAATTATAATTCCACTCTGAAATCATCGATTCAAACTCCAAAGATGCCACAACTGGCCTCGGGCATATGGTGCACTAGTAAGTAGTCAATCCTTTCTTGTGATTTGGTAGATTTTTAGCCATTTTAAAATTATTTCTTGCACATTTTAGGGCTTTAGGCCTAAGTTGTCGTACAACAAAATGACTTAATTGCACACCCTTTTGGGTTCTATTGTACGATAAAATAGTCTTAAAAATTATGTCACATGGCTTTATGAGTTGCATTGTACGATAGGTACCCTCGTATCATACAATACCAGAGACTTCATCGTACCAAGAAATCATACCACACCATTAAGAGAGTTTTATCATAAAATAAATATGAGTCAACTATTTCATTGCATGAGCCAAAATTCAGTTTTTCTCCTATGTATAAAATGTGCTGACTTTTGTAGTAGCTTCGTAGCTTTTCAAAGATGCTTTGTGCTTGATTTATGATATCTAGATTAATCAATTTTGACTGATTAATGATGTGTTTCTTTGTGTACTATGTTGCAGATTTTACTTTCTGACCCCATATTCCAATTTGCCTAGCCGCAGGCACTAAGATTAGCACATTACTTATCTCTAGAGGACTTAGTAATTCTTGATCATTGTGGGCTAGGGAAGGTGCTAACTATACCTGACATTCATGTGAAACATAGATTACTTACATCCCTTACATAGAGGTTCCACTCGGAGAATAATACCTTCCATCTACTTACCGATGATATAACTATTACACTGGAGGATATATATCGGATTCTTCACCTTCTGATAGCTAGGGAGTTAGTATTTTATGATCAGGATCTAGGGGAGGGGATCACGATGTTGAGACACATTTTTGTTGATGACACCATCATGGATATACATATTACCTGGGAGTATATGATGAGATAGTATGGCCAAGACTACCCACTCCCATGTATTCTTTCTTGATTGATTGCTTGTGTGGCTACACCTGACTGATGAGACAATTTATTGTCTCTATTTTGTTATAATCTTTATACTATGTTGAAACTCTTTATGCTCTGATGAAACATTTCCAATATATTTATGAACCTATACCTATGTGAACTTGTGATAAGTACAGTAAGAACCACACAGATTATGGGTAGTTAGAATGACATGTTTTGCTGAATATTATATATAAATTGCAGTACTTCACATAGCTACTTTAATCTATGTTCTAATATTTGGGTAGGAATTGAAATGTTGACTTGTATACATACCGAATGCTACTAACTTGCCAGGAAAATAAGGATAATTTTGAGAGTGGAACGACCGCATTGAAGAAGGAGAGTTGGAGTTCCAGCAATGATGGAGAAAGCCAACATGATTTTGAGGATCATGCTGCTATTGAAAAGGAGACATCATTCCAGAGAATATAGGAAACAACTCTACTATATTTCCTCAATGTTGTTATTCTGTTATCCACACTTTATTGTAATATGTCATGGTTGTTATATCTCCTCCTTCTATGGCAATATTTAGTCAGACTTTACTTTTATGCTTTTAATAAGCATCAACCCTCTATATAAAGGGATTTGATTGGTTTAGTTAGGTAATGAGAAAATAGATTCAAGTGTTGTTCTTTAGCATAACAGAGTTACTCTTTTATGTTCCTCATGTATTGTTCCATTACTATGTAATCAATTATGAGAATATAATGAAAGAGTGATTTTGAAGTATCTTCTATGTTAGTAGTTAGCAGAAGCCAACCAAGGGGGCCCACTTGGGAGGTGGAGTAGATTAGGATAGAGTAGAATTATTTTGTGTATTTTCCCTGCTTTCAAGTAGAAGTTATTGTTTTACTCCTGCAACATTACTATTATGAATGTTCCTATAGCACTTGCAGAGATAGACATAGTGAACACTTTGAGTTGTTAAACAGGCTTAGGATAAGTTTACAAGCTTTTAGCAGTAATTTCATTAAGTAGTTAAGTGTGCTTACTTTCCTGTAGTAATAGCATAGGTTTCTTTCATGCATTTTATCTTCCTACATCATAGGTAGTATGACTCTTTGAGGAACTTAGTGCACAAACTATGATGTCCTATTTCAAGTTTACATCCCTGGGTTGACAATCTAAATGCATTTCATGATGGGAAAAGTAATCCTTAGTATGAATACATTATTCCTAAGAGAGACAATGGTATTATTATTATTACCTATTGTGAGACCATTCATTTTTGGCATCGTTGTCGGGGATGGTGTCAAACTGAGAACCTTAATGAGTCATTTATTTATTTTTAAAATTAGTTTCTTGTTCTTAGTCAATAGAGAGTAGTTGTGATCTTGCTTCACAAGTTCATCAACTCACTTGCATGCATCGAAGAAGGTGAGATGTTTGTGGTAGATTTCTCCCAAAAGAACATCTTAAACTGAAAGAAGAATTTGAAGAACTTAAGTTACCATTTCTTGACTCAAGTCCTGAGTTTGGTGCATCATCTTCAATAGAGGAAGATCCTCTTGATCCATTTGACCTTCACCCTTTTGCAGAGATATTAGCCAGTTTCTTCAATAATTCCAATCTAGGACCACTTGTTGACCAGAACCTTTTGGTGAATAATACTTGCTAGCCGCAGTTTCATTATCCAGCACCTCTAGTAATGGCAACTCCTACCTTTCCATTTCCTATCCCAAGTCTTATCAACAATCCTAATCTCAAGAGCATAACTGCTTTAGCCCTTCCAAAGTTCTATGGCCTTATTACAGAGGACCCTGACACCTTTTTGTTCAAGTTTGAGATTTTGTGTCCAATTTTTGACTATAACTCTGATATTCATAAACTTAAGTTGTTTCCAGCAACATTGAAGGAGTCATCTCTTAGATGGTTCATGGGATTAGGAGCAAATGTAGTAATTGATTGGGCTGTAATGAGAAATTTATTTCTACAGAAGTATAAGGAATACTGAAAAGGAGGTGATGTAAAAGGAGATGACATCTTTTGAATGTCACAGAAGGAAGATGAGACCCTGGAGGACTACATATCATGCTTCTTATACAATCTGCAGAAGAATCCTCAATATGCACTACAGGAGGATTCACAAAAGCTAATCTTTTTAAGAGGAGTGAATGATAACTACCTGGAAGGATTGGACCTTATGGTTGGAGGATATATATCTCAGTCTTCTTGGGATGATCTCCAGAGGATTTGTTTGAATTATTCCAGAGCAGTAGTAAAGTGTTGGTGTAATTAAGTATTTACTAATTACACTTTACTTAAGTTTACTTAGGATAATGCATTTGCATAATTAGTTGTCTTTGAGACACCTAGGAGTTTGCATTTCTTTTTAGCACATGGTTAGGAGAATCTCCACTTTAGGTGCTATAGTTGTCATCACATACCTCTTTGTGTGTGAGATCCACCTTTAGTGCTCTTATCACATTATCATCCTCTCATTGTTGCACATACTTTCATGTACAATGGAGGATGATCCACCTTTGGTGGACATGTGATTCCACCATGTCTAGTTGATATCTTATCACTTGCATAACTTCTAGTTATCATGCATTGCCTATATATTGAGGCATTTCTACATTGTATGTAATCAATCTATTATCCATCATTTGATCATTATTGAATTCTTCATTTGATCATATTCTCTTATCTCTCTTGTTTGTGCTATCTCTTGAGCTTCTAGATCTTGGTTTCTATTCTTTTCATTAGGCAAATTCTTACATAAAGAAGGGTAGATGATTCCTTCCAACACTTGCAAAAGGAAGTGGCTCAAGAATTTCCAAGATAGAAATCTTAAAACTTCTATCAGATTTCAAGCAAGACATCATCAATGATGTCTCTACACACCTAGACACAATGAATTCCAAGAAGAATCATGCAGGCACGGAAGCACAACTTGCTGAATACTGTCCCCATTGCCATAAGCAAAAGAAGGATTGTCATTGCAAGCTAGTCATGAACCTGGAGAATCAACACCTTCCAACTGAGTACTTAAATATAGAAGGAGAGGATGAGAAAGTGTTATTTGTTGCTCAACGTCGACCATGGGCCACGAGAAAAGGTATGCCTCAAGACCCACTACAAATTCCAAATCCTTATAATAGTCAGTGGCAAAACTTGAATGTTCAAAGCCCTCCTCAGTATACTCAACGTACTTGGAATAATGCCTAGCCCAATAATCAAAAGAATCAATAGTTTAATCCACAACAACCGCAATGGCCACAACCTACAAACCAATGGAAATTGCCACAAGGAAATTGGCAGCCCGCTAACCAGTGGAGAGGACCTCAACAATGGCCTAATCCGAATCCTGGATATCCATCTTTGCCACCTCTAATGAACACACTTGAAATTATGCCACCACCTATAAATATAGGTCCTCAAAAGAAGACACAATTACCTACTCAGCCACAACCGAATCCCAATAGTCAACAACAACAACAAAAAATGTATGCTACTGATGCTCAACAGTACCCTGCCTATGCAATCAACATAGGTGATACACACCTAAGATCGGGTACTACCTTGCCTACACCTGAACCACCTCTTATTACTGAAGTGCCAGACCTTCCTACAACATCAATACCACTTCTAGAGAATGCTTTGCCAAATACAATTTCCCCAGCTAATGTTTCCAATTCAGTTATGTTCAGACATCAGTTAAACCTCCTTTTCCTCAGAGGCTCATCCTAGACAAACCTATACCAAAAGAGGTTCAACTGTTTGATATCCTTGACCAGCTAAAGAACATGCATATCCAGATTCCTCTGTTTCAAGCCATTAAAGATGTTCCTATCTATGGAAAAGAAATCAAGGAAGCTTGTCTCAAAAATCCTAGATGAAAGAAAATGGATCCCAAAAAATTCATGTTTTAGGACGACTAGCTGATATCATGTTGGGAAAACTTGTCATTCCAAAATATTCTGATCCAAGGAGTCCAGTTGTTAATATCATCATTAATGGTCAGTGTGTAAAAAATGCTTTAATAGAATTAGGTGCTGCCATTAATGTAATGACTAAGGATACTATGAATAAACTAAGCATAGAAGGATTACGAGCTGCTCCAACAATCTTGCAATTGGTAGATAGTTCTACTATCACCCTTGATGGAATGATAGAAGACATAATAGTTGCCCTAGATTCCTAGGAATATCCGACTAATTTCATGATTCTATCACCAAAGGTCAATCTTGCTGGTTACCTTGTTATTTTAGGATTTCCATGGTTAGCAACAACTGATGTAAACATGAGTTGTAGATTAGCAAACATGAAAATTTTAGATGTGCAAGCAACTAAGAAGCTAGCATTATATCCCCCAGCTCAACCCCAGCCAGATTTAAGCACCTGTATATGGCTAGATTTAGGAGATGGGGAAGAAGGGTTGAACTCTGTGGTTTAGCTCATGGTGTTACATAGGCAGTCCTTTCTAAAGTTGCAAGAGGAAGATGTAGTAATTTGGAGCATTCTTAATAATGACTGTGTTGTGATCAAAGACATATCTGGGAGCTCTGTGTTGGAGTTAACTACATATGAGGACCATGTTGAGAACTGTGTTTTTCCTTCACAACCCAATATTATCCATCAGTTACTACCTTGTGAAGTAGTTACAAGTCCTATATCTGAAGTATCCATGCTTGACCTTACAACTACTATTGAGCTTTCCAAGGGTCATAACCTTCATGTAAATAATAAGCTGCCTTCACAATAGTTAGAGAAATTAACCAAACTCCTACAAACACACGAGAAAGATTTTGCATGGGACTATGGGGATATGAAGGGATTGAACCCTACACTCTATACTCACAAGATTTATATCAATGAAGGAAGTCTACCACTCCGCCAGCCTCAGAGGAGGATTAACCCAACATCAAGAGAGAGTTAAAACAAAGTTACAAAAGTTGCTAGATGCTGGCTTTATATATCCTATAACTGATAGTAAATGGGTATCACCCTTGGCCATAGTGCCTAAAAAGGGGGGTAAATGGAGAATCTGTGTAGATTACATGGAATTAAATAAAGCCATAAAGAAAGATCATTTCCCGTTACCTTTCATTGATCAAGTACTTGATACTTTAGCCGGTAAAAAGTATTTTTCTTTTCTTGATGGATATAGTGGATATAATCAGATTAGTATTGCTCTAGATGACTAGGAAAAGACTACATTCACATGTCCCTAGGGGACTTATGCATATTCCATCCTACCATTTGGGTTGTGTAATGCTCTAGCAACATTCTAAAGAGCTGTAATTAGTATTTTTGCTGACATTTCACATGATTGCATGGAGATATACATGGATGATTTTAAAAAATTTGGGGTGACCTTTGAAGAAGCTCTATAGAATCCCAAAAAGGTAGTGATCAGATGCAAGGAACATAATCTCTCCCTCAATAGTGAGAAATGCTTTATGTTGATGCAGGAAGGCGTTGTACTTGAAAATTTCATTTCAGTAGCAAGAATAAAAGTAGACCCAACGAAAATTGAGGTAATTCTCACATTACCCACACCTAGTAAGGAAAAAGATGTAAGATCTTTCTTAAGACATGCTGGCTACTATAGGTGGTTTATTTAGAATTTTATTCAAATAGCTAGTCCTCTATACACACTACTAACCAAAGAGGCTGAGTTTATATGGACATCATCTTGTGATGAGTCCTTCCTGCATCTCAAGTCACTTCTAACAATTGCACCAGTCCTCAAAGGACCTGATTAATCTATCCCATTTCACATACATACAGATGCATTAGACTATGCAATAGGTGCTGTGCTAGGACAAAAGCCTAGTAACCTTGAGAATGCTATTTACTATATCAGTAAGAGCCTACATGGACCATAATTAAATTACATAGTAACTGAAAAAGAATTACTGGCTATAGTTTATGTATTGAACAAATTCTACCATTATGTAACAAGTTATCCCATCTTTGTTCACACTGATCACTTAGCAATCAAATATCTAATGAACAACCCTGCTATAACTGGCAGGTTAGCAAGATGGCTTCTTCTTTTACAAGAATTTGATATAACAATTATTGACAAGCCAGGGGAGGAAAATGTAGTGGCTAACTATTTATCCAGACTTTAGCATGCTGATGCAGACACTAATATGGTTGAAGATACATTCCATGATGAACACCTGTTTCATATTGCAGTAAAAAATCCATGGTATGCTAACATAGCTAATTACCTTGCAGCCAGTAAAATGCTCCCACATTTCTCTCCAAAGGACAGAAGAATGTTTGTAGAGAAAAGTTTCCAATTCTCATGGATTGATTGTTGGAAACTGCAATTGAAGCAATTGTTGTATTGTCATTGATGTCAAACCTTAACTGGTAAGATTGTTTCTATTTAAGAAAGTACTATATCTATTAGATTGTTGAGAAGGATTAGGGCAAGGTTGATAACAATAGCACCTAAGGAAAGGTTGAGTTATCTTGATACTTCAATGGGTACTTGATTATGTGGCACAATGATAAGATAATGTATCGCTTATCTAAGTAAGAAGGAAGACTAAACAAGTAGGCTTAACTGAGAAAAAGTGAAGAAATCTAGTTTAAGATGAGTGATGTTAGTGTCGACTGAGCCAGTATATGCCGAGTAAATTCAGTGTTGACAAAACATCAATTAATTGCCAAGGAAGACAATATTAGCCGAGGAAACAATTTTAGTGGTGATCGGGCTATCTAGTGAAGGCCGAGGAGTTGAACACAGTATTGACCGAGCGTCAGTAATTTACATTTGAGGAAGAATTCAGATTCCTAGCTGACATAGTTGAATTCTTGGATTATGTAAATCATGTTGACTTTATTTATTGATTATATGGAAGCATTGAATGCACCGTAAACCATTTTATTGTAAATCCATAAAGAGATTTGAGATGTTTCTAGATGGATGGATGAAGAACATAAAGTTGGAAGGATTCGATGAATTTGACCTAACCCTAAGATCTACGGAGGAGATTAAGCGAAAAAAGATGGATCGACCTAATTGAGGAAGTATTAAGGAAACCTAAGCATGAAACTGAGAGAGAGAGGATGTTGGAGTTGTTGTTGATGTTATTGACTGTATAAGTAGAAAAGGCTGAAGGAGAAGGATTTGTGATTGATTGAAGGGATTTTCGAGCAGATTAGTGATGGAGATGGAAATAAATCACAGTCAATAAGCCAACATATGTGTACAGAATTGGATCTATTATTTACAAAGTGAGTTGTATGTTTTCAGATCAATACTACTGTTACTTTCTAACCATTGTATCAGTCAAAATCATTTTAACCAAGGTTGACCTAATAGTCATTTGTATAAATTGTTTGAACAAGGCTGCATTCTAATGGAATGTATGTAAGTCCTATAACAAGGCACACTTTTAACAGAGTGGTTGAAATCCTTTAACTGGGTCACACTTGACAGTGTGTTTGTAACCTTTGATAGGGTTGGCTTTTCAAAAAGCTCACTTCAGAAGAGTGAAAATATCTGTAACATGTTACAAAGTAGTTTTTCCCAAATTGGGTTTCCACTATAAATCCTAGTGTTAATGCTTGTGTGAATGTTTTGGTTTGAACATTTCTATGTTTTGTAAGTTAAATACTATTGGATAGTGGACTGCACTGTTATATGTTTCTGTTATGTATTCAGTAATGACCGAGTAGCTGTTGGTTATTAGATTTGATTTGTTGAAGAGTTTTGAAATATTATTTTATACATCTGGACCTGAGAACAACTAATTCACCCCCCCCCTCTGTTGTTCTAAATCATATTAAAAATTGGTATCAGAGCTGTTGGTGCTTACAGAGAACAAGTTTAAAGGTACTTGAAGTAAATGATCAGGATGTATAAGAAGGAGGTATCGAAGCTAAATAAGGAGAACTTCCCTGCATGGTAGAGTCTGATGAAATTGTACCTAGTCGGTATTGGTGATTCAACAAAGTATTATGTTGAGCATGATTATGTTACACCTATTGCACCTCTAACTGCCAAGGAGATGAGAGCTAAACAAGAGCACAATCAAGCAATGTTGGAGATTGCATCTGCCCTAATCTATCTTGAATTTGAAGACATCAAAGACTGCACTAATGCAAAGAAAATGTGGGACACTCTTGCAAACATCTATGGTGGTGACATAAATGTACTAAGGGAAAAAGCTGAAAGCCTAAGAGGTAAATTTGATGAAATGAAAATGCAAGAAGGTGAGAATATTGCTCAATATTGTGGTAGAATAAAAGAAGTTGTAAATGCTATTAGAGGAGCTAATGGAACTATTGAAGATAAAATTGTTATTGGAAAAGTATTGAGATCTTTGCATCCTATTTATGCCATCAAAATTTCAGCAATTCAAGAATCTAGATGTAACCTTGACAATGCTCTTACTTTGGAAAGTCTTGTTGGTAAGCTTACTACTTTTGAGCTTTCTAACTATAATAACTTCACAGTTGCTAATGTTAAATCTGCATTTAAGTCACACATGGTTCTGAGTAAGTCAAAGAAGGAGAAAGAAAGATGCATCAGTGAGAGTGAAAGTGAAAGTGACACATCTGATGAAGAACTTGAGGATCTTGAAGCTCTTATGGCCAGAAGATTGAAAAGGGGAAAAAGAAAGTACAAAGGTAAACTCCCTATCATATGTTTTTCATGTAATAAAGTTGGTCATATAGCTACAAGATGTCCTGATAGGGATGACAAGGATGAGGAAAGAGATAGCAAGCATAAAGACAAAAGAGAAGACATAGGCTATCAAAGGTACAAGGACTACAAGGGAAAATATAAGAAATCCTGCTATATTGTTGAGGAAGAAACTGACACTGATAGTGATGATTTTGAAGTTGAAGTAGTCTATGTTTCTATGAAATATGAGTCTGATGAGGATGAGAAAACTGCACTTATATCCTATGTGAACAAAAATGATAAGTGGATTATTGATAGTGGTTGTTCACATCACATGACTGGTGACAAAAGTAAGTTTGATACCTTAGATCATTACAAAGGTAGAAGTGTTAAATTTGGTAATGATGCACCATGTCTTGTTAGGGGTAAAGGATTTATTAAGCTGACTGTTAAGATCACTTGTGAGAATGCTTATTAGGTTGAAGATCTTAACTATAATATGCTAAGTGTTGCACAACTTAATAACACTGGCTACCGAGTGAAATTTCATCACAAGAAGGCCAAAATATTTGATGCCACTGGTGAATTGATTGGAAGTGGAGAAAAAACAAGAGGTAATTTGTTCTATCTAGACCTATCTAAAGAGACATGTATGATTGCACAACTTGATGATATATGGTTATGGCATAAGTGGCTATGTCATGCTAACTTTGATAATCTGGTAGAAATTAGTAAAAAGAAGAAAGTGAGAGGACTGCCGACATTGAAGAAACCTGAGAATGTAATGTGCAAACAATGTCAGTTGGGTAAGATGATAAAGTCTAGTTTCAAGAGAAGGAATTTTACTTCTAAGAATGCTTTAGATTTGGTTCATACTGACCTTTGTGGACCTATGGGTGTACAAAGCTATTGTGGTGCTCGATATTTTATTCTGTTTGTTGATGATTACACCAGAATGATGACTGTAATGTTTCTAAAAGAAAAATCTAATGCTTTTCAAAATTTTAAGTGGTGTTTGGCTAAGGTTGAAAAGGAGACAGGTAGGAACCTGAAGTGTCTGAGATCTGACCGAGGTGGAGAATTCATATCCAATGAGTTCAATCTGTTTTGCAATGATAGAGGAATCAAAAGACATATGTCTACACCTAGAACACCTCCACAAAATGGTATAGCAGAGAGAAGGAATAGATCGATCATGGATTGTGTAAGAACACTGATGATCAAGAAGAATGTTGCACAAAAGTACTGGAGAGAAGTTGTAAGTACAGTTATTTATACCCTTAACCGAGTACAGATCAAAAAAGGTACTGTTGGTGTAATTAAATATTACTAATTACACTTTACTTAAGTTTAATTAGGATAATGCATTTGCATATTAGTTGTCTTTGAGACACCTAGGAGTTTGCATTTCTTTTTAGCACATGGCTAGGAGAATCTCCACTTTAGGTGTGATAGTTGTCATCACATACCTCTTTGTGTGTGAGATCCACCTTTAGTGCTCTTATCACATTATCATCCTCTCATTGTTGCACATGTTGCACATACTTTGATGTACAATGGAGGATGATCCACCTTTGGTGGACATGTGATTCCACCTTGTGTGGGTGATATCTTATCATCTCCTTATCATGTAGTCTTATTGCATTGCCTATATATTCAGACACTCCTACTTTGTAATCAATCAATTATTCATTATCATTTGATCATTATTGAATTCTTCATTCGATCATATTATCTTGTCTCTCTTTGTTGTGCTATCTCTTGAGCTTCTAGATCTTGGCATCTATTCTTTTCCTTAGGCAAATTCTTACATGGTATCAGAGCCAAAGGAGTCTTCATTGCATAGCCATTGGAGAGCGATTGATTGCTTTAACTTTTGGAGGGCCACGATTCAGATCCAGGATCAACATTTTTTGGGAGCATTTTGAGCAATATCGGACCTCACCATTGCATCCGGGTAGCTGTTTCCATAAATTTTGACTATAAATTTGCCTATATTGGGCAAAAGTCAAATTTGAGGCAAATTTTTTTTGCAAATCGGACCCCTAAGGCCAATTTGCAAAATTGGAGCACTTTGGGCCAAATCTGACAGTTCCAATGTGATAAGAGCGGCCAAAAACCTCAGAATCAACTATTCATTTGTCAAGATCCGACATCGTTGGTCTCAGGAAAAATATTCTCCCTCCCTGCCCCGTCGTACGGATTTGTAAAAGGTATGATTTATTTATTTTTATTGTTTTTTGCTTTTTAAACATTTTCATTTTTGAAAAATTGAAAAATTAAAAAATTATAATTAGGGGGGGGGGGTGTTTTTTCTAAAATTTTGTTTAAAAAAAAAATAAAAATAAATTTTGTTTTGGCCCGCAGGCCTGTGCGTACGCATTGCAATGAGTAGTGCGCATTGCACTGCAGTGCGACACTGCCGTACTGATGGTGTAGTACACATTGCAGTGTGGTACCCGCACTGCTAGTGCGGCCCCCGCAAGGGGTAAAATTGTTTTTAAAAAATTCATAAAAGTTTTTTTAAAAAGTTTTTTAATATGTTTGTTTTTAATACAACATTTTTAATGTTTTTCTTTATTAAATTTTTTATAAAGTTTTTTTTTAAATCTAAAAATTTAAAAACAAATTGTTTTTTTCTTTTAATAAAGTTTTTTATGTGGTCTTTTAATAACCATATTTTTCTTAAACTTTTTAGGGTTTTTGAAAAATAAAATATTAATAAATAAGCAAAATTGGGAACAATATTTTTTTCTTTGCCACTTGTATACCTATTTTGCAGCATCATCCAATTGACAGTAGGGGGGGAGGCCAATTTTGTCCCGAAGATTTCCTAGCACAAGGCCAACATGAGGACACCTTTTTCTGCAGCATTTGACAGGGCATCCTTGGTGGCTTCATCTTCTTCATGTTTCCAACTTTGCATTGTATTTGATGTTGTATGCTCTTGCATGAGCAATGTTGTACACACACTATCATAAAGTGCCACATTTTATTTGTACCTTGTCATTGATGACACATTTGATGTAATCCCTATGTTAGTAGATTAGGAATATCATGGGACTTGGTTCTTGAAGGTTATGCTCCAACCAAACATCAATGGATGCACGACACAAGTTCAAGTACACCAACCTGTTAGTTGAGTACCCAGTTGGTGCTTGCAGGTGTCTCCATGCCTCATCTCTATCATATCTTAATGAGCATTCCATCGGTCATTCTACATCAACATTGGTACCTGATTTTGTCACACTTTGACATTCTTGGTGCAGCATTGGCTCTATTTTCTTCCTATAGAGGAGTATTGGTCAACATCTTGGACCATCTTTGCAGGAGATTCAACATTGAGAGGGGGCTACTTGGTCTCTCTTCCCTATTTCCTTCCTTTGGGGGGATTCTTTATTGTATATGCATGATGTATGTCATAATAGGGGGGTCTTGATTACTCCATCCTTCCATGCATCTTGTATTCATCTCTCTTTTTGGGGGAGGGTTTTTCCCATGAGGTTTTCCCTCTTTCTCCACTTTATGAGAGATTACATTGTTCTTGCATTTTGTACATGGGCACCTAACATGGCCTAGTAGCCGGGACCCATCTTGCATTGTGAGCTGAAGTGCATTCCCCTAAGTTGCACTTAAAGGGGGGTGTTGGTGTAATTAAATATTACTAATTACACTTTACTTAAGTTTAATTAGGATAATGCATTTGCATATTAGTTGTCTTTGAGACACCTAGGAGTTTGCATTTCTTTTTAGCACATGGTTAGGAGAATCTCCACTTTAGGTGTGATAGTTGTCATCACATACCTCTTTGTGTGTGAGATCCACCTTTAGTGCTCTTATCACATTATCATCCTCTCATTTTTGCACATGTTGCACATACTTTGATGTACAATGGAGGATGATCCACCTTTGGTGGACATGTGATTCCACCTTGTGTGGGTGATATCTTATCATCTCCTTATCATGTAGTCTTATTGCATTGCCTATATATTCAGGCACTCCTACTTTGTAATCAATCAATTATTCATTATCATTTGATCATTATTGAATTCTTCATTCGATCATATTATCTTGTCTCTCTTTTTTGTGCTATCTCTTGAGCTTCTAGATCTTGGCATCTATTCTTTGCCTTAGGAAAATTCTTACATGGTATTAGAATTTTTGGGAGCAAATGTTATATACTAAAAGATAATAGGAATGGAAAATTTTATGCTAAAAGTGATGAGGGCATATTCCTAGGTTATTCCACAAAAATCAAAGCTTACAAGTGTTTGAACTCTAACACTAAAAAAATTGTGGAAAGTGTAAATGTCAAAGTTGATGAGTATGTAGAGAAAAATGAAGCTAAAAGCAAGAAAGAACCAGAAGATTACAAATATTTTTTATATATAGAAGAAGGAGAGGCAAGTGACAAACTTGCACTTGATGCAGAGTCTCGGGTAAGCAATGCTGAGCATCAGGGAAACAATGTCGAGTGACAAGAGGATACTGTCGAGTATCAGGAAGAGGTTGCTGAGCATTTAGAAGTTGAATCTGACAATCTTGTTGGAGAACCTGAAGAGCAAGAAGAAAGGAGAGCATAACCTATTTTGGCACAATATGTAAGGAGACATCACAAGCCTGAACAAATAATTGGAGACAAAGAAAGTGGAGTTCTGACCAAAAGCAAGTTAAGAGATCCTACATGTTTACTATGTGAATTCAAGCCTAAGACAACAAGGGAGGCACTAGAAAATGAAGACTAGATCCAAGCCATGAATGAGGAGATAGACCAAATAGAGAAGAATGATACTTGGACTCTGGTGCCGAGACCAAAAAACAAAAATGTCATTGGAACAAAATGGGTGTTCAGAAATAAGCTAAATGAACATCAACAAATCACAAGGAATAAAGCAAGGCTGGTATGGAAAGGCTATGCACAAGAAGAAGGAATAGATTATGGGGAGACATTTGCCCATGTAGCAAGATTGGAAGGACTAAGAACTTTACTTGCATACGTTTCCTACAAAGATTTCAAGGTATACCAAATGGATGTCAAGTCTGCATTTTTAAATGGTATATTAGAAGAAGAAGTGTACATTGAAAAGCCTAAAGGATTTTTTGATCCAAACAAAAGACTCATGGTGTGCAAACTGAATAAGACACTGTATGGACTGAAGCAAGCCCCTAGAGCATGGTATGAGAGGTTGCACAACTACCTGATACAGATTAGATTCTCAAGGACAAATGACATAAGATATCTGTACATGAAAGATGAAGAAGGTAAAGGAATCTTGCTGGCTAAGATTTTTGTAGATGATATTATATTTGGTGGACAAGATGCCCCATGTAAGAAATTTTCAAATGAAATGCAAACTAAATTTGAAATGAGTATGTTTGGGGAGATAAAATTCTTTGTTGGTTTACAAGTATATCAGATGGAGAAAGGTATTTCATTACCCAGTCTAAATATGTTCATGAGATATTGAAAACCTTTGGTATGGAGGATTCAAGGCTAGTAAGTACTCCCATGGCTACTAGACAAAAATTATCTAAAATTGATGATGTTGCTGAAGTAAACCAAACTTTGTATAGGTACATGATTGGAAAATTGCAGTTGTTGTTCACAGCCAACTAGATATTTCTCTAGTAGTTGGGATTGTGGCAAGATTCTTTGCCAATCCTAAGGAAACTCACATGATGGCTATCAAAAGAATAATGAGATATTTGAAAGGGATTGCTGATTATGGACTGTACTAAAAGAAACATGAAAGATTTGAACCGAGAGTGTATAATGATGCTAATTGGGTAGGAAATGTGGATGACAGAAAGATTACTAGTGGTGGAGCTTTCTTTCTTGGACAAAGATTAGTTTTCTGGACAAGCAAGAAACAAAATTTCATTTCCCAATCTATAGCTAAAGTCGAGTATGTGGCTGCAGTAGTGAATTGTTCAAACTTGGTATGGATAAAGTAATTGTTGGTAGGCATGAAAGAAGAGATCACTGAACCAGTTGTCATCTACTGTGACAACATAAGTGCTATCAACATATCTAAGAATCCAGTGATGCACACAAAGACCAAACACATTGCCATCAAGTATCATTACTTGAGGGAATTGGTACAATATAAAGAGGTCAGAATGGAATATGTGAATACAAGGGAGCAACTAGCAGACATATTCACTAAAGCTTTACCTAAAGAAGCTCATGAATATCTGAGAGGACAATTAGGGGTTCTTCCCCTAACTATGGATGCCTTGTCAAGCTAGGAGCACTATATCAAATGTGCTACAAAGAGTATCTAACAAATTGATGCAGAGACAGGTCACACTTTAGGAGCAGCCTAGAGTTGTGAAAAGTACAACAAAGCTAATAATCAGTCATAAGAAAAGATGACAGAGGGAGAAATATTGTTACTGAACTAACAAGATAACATCTACATTTGAAGGATGTATGTTTTAGTTGCTACTTTGGCATTATTGTCAAAGAGGGAGATGAATAAGATGAAAAAACATGGTGAGATTTCATGGAAGATCAAGTAAGAGGGAGAGTTTTAGAGGAAAGAAACAAAGTAAAGATCAAGTGGGTGTTACTGTGTGGACGGTCATGTAAGCAAGGCTAATTGATTTTGAATCAGAATGAAGCTAAGGATATTATAAATATTTCTGATGGACAGATAAGTTTTGGATTGGTTGGTGATTCATGTGTTATTCATATGGTGTTGCCATCAATGCCAAAGAAGGAGATTGTTGGAAATTGCAATTGAAGTAATTGTTGTATTGTCATTGATGTCAAACCTTAACTGGTAAGACTATTTCTATTTAAGAAATTACTATATCTATTTGATTGTTGAGAAGGATTAGGGAAAGGTTGATAACAATAGCATCTAAGGAAAGGTTGAGTTATCTTGATACTTCAATGGGTGCTTGATTATGTGGCACAATGATAAGATAATGTATTGCTTATCTAAGTAAGAAGGAAGACTAAACAAGTAGGCTAAACTGAGGAAAAGTGAATAAATCTAGTTTAAGTCAAGTGATGTTAGTGTCGACCGAGCCAATATATGCTGAGTAAATTCAGTATTGACTGAACATTAGTTAATTGTTGAGGAAGATAGTATTAGCTGAGGAAACAGTTTTAGTGGTGACTGGGCTATCCAATGAAGACCAAGGAGTTGAACACAGTATTGACCGAGCATCAGTAATTTACATTTGAGGAAGAATTCAAATTCCTAACCGACATAGTTGAATTCTTGGATTATGTAAATCGTGTTGACTTTATTTATTGATTGTATGGAAGCATTTAATGCATTGTAAACCATTTTATTGTAAATCTAGAAAGAGATTTGAGATGTTTCTAGAAAGATGGATGAAGAACATAAAGTTGGAAGGATTCTATGAATCTGACCTCACCCTAAGATCTATGGAGGAGATTAAGCGGCAAAAGATGGATCGACCTAATTGAGGAAGTATTAAGGAAACCTAAGCATGAGGTTGAGAGAGAGAGGATGTTAGAGGTGTTGTTGATGTTATTGACTGTATAAGCAGAAAAGGCTGAAGGAGAAGGAGTTGTCATTTCTTGAAGGGATTTCCAAGAAGATCAATGATGGAGATGGAAATGAATCACAGTCAGTAAGCCAACATATGTGTACGGAATTGGATCTGTTATTTGCAAAGTGAGTTGTATGTATTTAGATGAATACTATTGTTACTTTCTAACCATTGTATCAGTCAAAATCTTTTTAACCAAGGTTGACCTAACAGTCATTTATATAAATCCTTTGAACAAGGTTGCATTCTAATGGAATGTATCTAAGTCCTATAACAAGGCACACTTTTAACAGAGTGGTTGAAATCCTTTAATCAGGTCACACTTGACAGTGTGTTTGTAACCTTTGACAGGGTTGGCTTTTCGCAGAGCTCACTTCAGAAGAGTGAAAATATCTGTAACATGTTACAAAGTGGTTTTTCCCAAATTGGGTTTCCACTATAAATCTTGGTGTTAATGCTTGTGTGAATGTTTTGGTTTGAACATTTTTGTGTTTTGCAAGTTAAATACTATTGGATAGTGGACTACACTGCTATATGTTTCTGTTATGTATTCAGTAATGACCGAGTAGCTATTGGTTATTAGATCTGATTTGTTGAAGAGGTTTGAAAGACTATTTTATACATCTGGACCTGAGAACAACTAATTCACCCCCCCTCTCTATTGTTCTAAATCATATTAACATTGATAACAACTTATTTTATACTCATCCAAATCAAATCATGAGAAAGTGTGTGAGAGAGGATGAAACATGTGATATACACCATGCTTGTCATGATGATCCATGTGGAGGCCACTTTGTAGCAAAGAGAATAGGTCTGAAGATCTTAACAATAGGTTACTACTGGCCAAACTGTACAAGGATGCAACTGACTATACAAGAAAATGTGATAAATGCCAAAGGATGGGTCGCCCAACCAAATTAGATGAAATGCCCCTCAACCCAAAAGTGGTGGTAACACCATTTGACAAATGGGGCATGGACTTCATAGGTCAAATAGATCCTCCTTCAAGTGGGAAATCTTACATCCTAGTATGCATGGATTATTTGATCAAATGGGTAGAAGTGAAAGCCATGCGACATGCCATAGATCAAAAGGTAGCAAAATTTTTGTATGTGGATATTTTCACACGTTATGGAGTGCAAAGAGAACTTGTAACTGACCAAGGAGCATAGTTTAATTCAAATTCGATCAATGAACTAATGAAGGAATACAATATCAGACATCGAAAGTCTAGCCCTTACCATCCGTAGGAAAATGGATAGGCAGAGGTCAGAAATAGAGAAATTGAGGCCATCTTAACAAAAATAGTTAAGTTGCATTGACGAGATTGGAGCAGCTGACTCACAGAAGCAGTCTGGTCCTACTGCACAACCTGGAAGACAACCACATGATTCACCCCATTTGAATTAGTATATGAGAAGACAACAATGTTACCAATTGAGATTGAACACAATATATTGCGTACAACATTGGAATTAAATATCAATCTTCTTGTAGCATAGACAAAATGCCTTCTACACCTCAATTCCTTAGATGAAATGCATAAATCTGCATTAGAGCGCACAGAGATGATACAAAAACAAAGGAAGAGATGGAACAATACCCATATAAAGAGAAAGCAGTTTCATGTGGGTGATTGGGCATTATTGTATGATTCCAGATTTAAGGAGATTCTAGGAAAGCTACAGACCAGATGGTTGGGACATTATGAAATTGAGTACGTCTTTGACAACAGAGCAATCTAGTTGACCACACTAGATCTAGTGCAATTCAAACTACTCATAAAATGACACTAGTTGTGCCTGTATCACAAGCCCCAAACAAAGGAGGACTTCCTGCAATAGTTAAACACAAACACTTTAGCAACGACACATGTAACACTTCCTACAACAGAAGGTGCAAACCTTCTTCCTGCAGCTTCAAAATAACATGCCTTCAAAGACCGACCATAATTAAACTTCATTTTATATGAGGTCAATTTCTCCATTCATTTTTATTTATTCTTCTCTCCAATCCATTTCATTTCTCTCTCTTCCATCCACTCACAATCCACATCATCCACCTTTTCTATTTTCAATGTTTTCAATAAAAGCCACGCCAGTAGACACATGTGGCCACTAGAATCATTTCACTCTCCCTACCTTTTCTTCACACGTACGATAATCAGCGGAAAGGTACAACTTATTCAATCTTTACTCACTTTTAGCATATAGATCTCGGTAATTATATATAGTAGTGTAATAAATATATAGTTTAGGCATTACACCAGTTCCCCATCCCGTGTTGAATGTGCTAAGTGAGGACACTTGTAAATGTTTCGTAGGGGGCAGGAGAAGTGTAATAAGTTCCAAATGTCATTACTAAGCCATCCTTGTCACTTCCTTGTCACTTCAAAGCTGTACTTGGGCCTTGTTTTATTAATTTCCTTTATTCCCACACATTTAGCATACTACAAATTTTGATTTTTTGAAGTTGATATGACTGAAAAAGATTATAATTAAATTGCATGGCAACTCATAGTTAAGGTTATAATGTCCTCTGTTAAAATGTCATTATTATTGTTCATGCTAAAATAACAGAGGAATTAAAAAGGAAAGTTGGTGTTTTCAAGAAGTGCATTTGAATTTCAAGAAGGAAAGAAGGTATTTGCAGAGCACTAGAGACTGAAATATTAATAGAGAAATTGGTGAGCATAAAATTGTAGGCTAGATATTGAAAACAAATGGGTGGACAATTGCAGAGGCATGAGCCAGTACACCATGACATTTTACTTGCAGACTTCGAAGTAGTCTGAAGATTTAATGCATGTGGTTGGTTGGGGTATTTTCTTCAATTATCAGATTTTAATGAGGAAGTAGCAGCTGAATTTATGGGTACCTTTGAGGAGGGGCAGGCAACCTTATGGGGTTTAACAGTTGTTGCCACTGAAGAAAGAATAGAAGAGGTCACTGGGTTTCCAGTCATTGGTGAACATTACCCCAATGAGCATGATGCTAGGTCATCTCATGCTCAGTTCTCCCATCCAACTGATCCTCCTCTGGAAATTACCAAGCAAGGGTGCAAAAGACTGTCTCTTCCTCCACCATTCAATGAATTGGTGATGCATATTATCAGGTACTTAACATGTGAAGGGAGATTTTTAAATTTGCATGCCCATCATTTTAAACTACTTAGTTGCATAAGGCATAATCTCCAAGTTAATGTCCCTAATTTTTTGTACAATATGTTGAGCATTAGTGCTGAGGAGACTCAGAAGGGGAATGCAAATTTTGTTATCCACCATGCCCTAATAAAAATGCTACTAAAAAAATCCCTTAGGGATGTCTCTCCCTTAACATGGTCAGAATTTGTTCAACATAAAACATTGTAGCCCCAGGTTAACCCTGCTAAGCAACCCCTAGGAAATGATGCAGAATATTCTGAGCCCGCTGTAGAAATAGCTACAAAAGAAAAAAGAGCCAGAGTTATTTCAAGAAAATATACCTTCATCCATTCCACAAAGCAATGTTCCTACTTCTTCCATAAGAAAAGGGAAGCAAAAAATTGGAGAAGAAACCCTTGACCTTGAAAGTGAAATTCAAAACCCTGCAGTTCAAAGAAATAAAAGAAAAAGGTCAAATCCTGCAGCATCCATTCCTGCAACATCTGCTCCTATAGCAAAAAGTCCAAAAAGAACCCACCAAAAGAAAACTACAGTGGTTGTGGAAACAACAGTGTGAAGAAGTCCTTGGATGTAAGGACAAGTGTCTCCAATTTCCCCTAGAAACCCAAATGTTCCAATATCAAAACCTACTCCAGAGTCTTCTATTGGGTACATTCCTGATAATTCTCCCAAGCAGATAGAAGTGTCTTCATCTCCCAAAAATATGCAAGAATCCCAAAATTTTCAAGAACCATGTGGTAACATACCACATGATGATCTGGGTGTATCTGAGCAAAACCCTACTGTGGCACAAGAAAGCATTGTTGAGGATGTCCAGATGACTCCTTCATAGTACCCTATTTATTCCAATATGTCTATTGTGCCCTACAAATCAACATGGTTTATTGTGTATTTTCAACAAGTTTCCAAAGAAAGAGAACGAAAGCCCAATTGCAAGAATTTGGCCCACCAACAATACAATCTATACTCTTTAATTTATATAATCAGTTTGTTTTCCAGAAAACTTGGTGGAAACAAGAAAGAAACAAAATGCAAAAAGAGATAGATGACAAGAAAGAGGAAATTGAAGTTCTTAAGGAGCAGGTAAAGAAATAGAAGCAACAAATGGACCAAGCTCTTAAATTAGTTGATCAGGTCATAGCCTGTAGACCACCTCTGAGAGTGTATGCCATTTGTTTGAAAGAAAAATTCCTCTTGTTTCAGTTCATGATGACTATGAAGGGTATAGATTGTGAATTTAAATCAGCCCAAGAATTCTATGGATTATACCAGACTCTCACTCCATGGCAACAAAATTTATTATGTGAGCTCTATTTACATAACTTTGTCATTCCACATGAAATAGAATGAAACCCTTTGCTCTACATAGGTGATATCCATTTGAGAGCTCTGATGTCATGGATACACAATGAGGGAAATTATGATAGGTAGTTGAATAATTACAGAGACCTAGAGAAATATGAACCCTTACCTTTAAATGTTGAATCACAAAACCCTGATGTCCTCTTACGAGATTGGCTCAACCTAACCTATGGAAAGCAAAGACTTGAAATCAGGGAGAAGGTCTTTTCACTGAGAGATAGAGTTTACAGAGAATATCAGGGGTTGCCCTAGTTTTCATTTCAAATAGCTCTTGCAGGGGTAAGGAGCTGGTGGAATAGGTTACTAGAGGTCTTCAAGAAAATAGAACCACACAGCTCAATCAACTTTGAAGCAACTGCAAATAGAGAAACTAAATATATATAGTTGGGGCATCAAACTAGAAGATAATTGTGGATTCCCTTGTCTTTCCAACTACCTACACTTTTATGGTCACTATATGATATCAATGCCACCAGATTGGATCATCTACAGGAGGAGCATCGGGAAGATTACTTGGCAAGAACAAGAGGATTCTACTACACTTTTAAGAGTGGGAAGAAAGGGAAGACAACTGTTAGTGATGTCATATTTACAACCAGAAAATGCAATGCTTGAGGACAAGCATTATGTTTAGTAGGGGGCAGATGATGAGACAATTTATTGTCTCTATTTTGTTATAATCTTTATACTCTATTGAAACTCTTTATGCTTTGATGAAACATTTCCAATACATTTATGATCCTATACCTATGTGAACTTGTGATAAGTATAGTTAGAACCACGAAGATTATGGGTAGTTAGAATGACATGTTTTGTTGAATATTATATATAAATTATAGTACTTCATATAGCTACTTTAATCTGTGTTCTAATATTTGGTTAGGAATTGAAATGTTGACTTGTATACATACTGAATGCTACTAACATGCCAGAAAAATAAGGAGAAGCTTGAGAGTGGATTGACAACATTGAAGAAGGAGAGTTGGAGTTCCAGCCATGAAGGAGAAAGCCAACACAATTTTGAGGATCGTGCTGCTACTGAAAAGGAGCCATCATTCCAGAGAATATAGGAAACAACTTTGCTATATTTCCTCAGTGTTGTTATTCTGTTATCTGCACTTTATTGTAATATGTTGTGGTTATTATATCTCCTCCTTCTATGGTGAGATGTAGTTAGACTTTACTTTCATGCTTTCAATAAGTGTCAACCCTCTATATAAAGGAATTTGATTGGTTTAGTTAGGTAATGAGAAAATAGATTCAAGTGTTGTTCTTTAGCATAACAGAGTTACTCTTTTCTATTCCTCACATATTATTCCATTACTATGTAATCAGTTATGAGAATATAATGAAAGAGTAATTTTGAAGTATCTTTTGTGTTAGTAGAAGCCAACCAAGGGGGCCCACTTGGGAGGTGGAGTAGATTAGGATAGAGTAGAATTTCTTTTTGCATTTTCTTTGCTTTCAAGTAGAAGTTACTATTTTACTCCTGCAACATTACTACTGTGAATGTTCCTGCAGCACTTGCAGAGATAGACATAGTGAATGCTTTGAGTTATTAAACATGCTTAGGATAAGTTTACAAGCTTTCAACACTAATTTCATTAAGTAGTTAAGTGTGCTTACTTTCCTACAGTAATAGCATAGGTTTCTTTCATGCATTTAATCTTCTTGCAACATAGGTAGTATGAATCTTTGAGGAACTTAGTGGACAAACTATGCTGTCCCATTTCAAGTCTATGTCCCTGGGCTGACAATCTAAATGCATTTCATGATGGGAAAAGTAATCCTTAATATGAATACATTATTCCTAAGAGAGAAAATGGCATGATTATCATTACCTATTGTGAGATTGTTCACTGACCACAACCAATAGGGCTTTGAGTGTAGATGGGGCCGCATCTTCAATGAGATCCTGAGCAGGCCATGTAGATTTAGCTGGGGAGCTTGCCTGCTTTGCCACATGTATAGGGATCTCCATGAGATCATATACTGTAGGGAAGGAGCATGGAAATTGGCATCATAGTTCTATAGATCTGAGCATGGGAGTGCATTCCCCTTGCTTGGATGATTACATAGGTAGCCCAATGAGTGGGCATGCCCTATATATTTAGATATATCAGATATATTCATTAGCCCAATTCGGGCAAGATTGCATTTTGGCACCGACAGTTAGATGTTCTCATAGTAGTGGTATGGTGACCGTACCTTGGTTGCAAGAGATGATTGGGCTCTTCATAGGAGTACTCATTCATGTTCTGTAGTAGGCCACTGATTGGTAGGTAAAATCTTGTGATTTATGAGATATTGTTGTTATTGCATTTTTATCTTTATATATATTTGTACTTTAAGGTCTGACATGTATCATATTTGTTTTGTAGGAGTGCTCCCATAGTAGAGCAATTTTGTATCGGCCAGGTCTGGCACCAGTTTGGGTGGCATCATGATACACCCATAGAGTTCACAGCCTATGCCCATTATGTAGCTGAGGAGGTTAATTGGGGGCCACAACTTGCATACATTTTTGTTGTCTAGGAGTTGAGGGACTTGGTCAGGGTAGAATTGGATTGTCTATCTGTTATTACTGATGCTAGCATGACCTCGATGTACAAGAATCATAGGATAGATCACCCCTTTCCATGATAAAAAAATCCTACCAAGTGGGTAATTAGGTTAGATGAGGAGGACCCAACAGATGAGCCATAGAGGGGAGGAGTGGAGAGGGGACATGGAGGTAGAGCATGAGGACAACTAGTGGCTAGTGCAGTAGTTGAGCATAGGCATCAGGACAAAGGAGGCCATAGGGAGAGAGGGGCTCACTTGGTGTGGTGGGTGCAGTGGTGGCAGTATAGGAGGAGGAGAGATTGGTGAGGAGGAATGTGGACATGGGACACCTCCTCAGGAGAGATTGACAAGGGTGACTAGTGGGAGAGGAGGCAAAGACCATGTAGGAGGAGAAAATGGTTGAGGTATCACCACCTGAGGCACCAAGGGTAGAAAAGGGGCCAGATGATAGAGTTCATTGCATTACTCAGTTATAGGAAGACTTGTCAATAGTTAAGATATGGGAGGCTATACTGGAGTCACAACTAGAAGATAGGGTTAGGCAGGTACATGAGTTACAAAGTGTGTGAGATTCAATTTAGCTGACTACCACATACCAAGCTTCCAGGGTTGCCTACTACTATGCTCTATACATTGGCATAGTACCAACCACTACCAAGGAAATATCCTATACTCAGTTTGATTCCCAGTTAGAGGGGGTTGTGCTAGCACCAATGCCGATGAGATTAGATGCCCCTCCTCAAGATCAGGTAGAGGGAGGGAGTTAGTCTTGAGTTCCCCCTTCTTATCTTATCCCTTTCTCATAGATTTTGATGTACTGATTATTATATCTGCATCATTTTTGTACACGAGACTTTTTTGAGATATATATATATATATATATATATATATATATATATATATATATATATATATATATATATATATGGGTGGCTGCAAGAAGTTGAGTCCCACTTTTGGCCAAAAAGTTGAAGTGTTTTCTCTATTTTTCAAAATTTCTGTCAATTGATGTCAAAATTTGAGGCACTTAAGATTGAATCTTGAAAAACTTGAGTAATATAAAATTTAGTGCTCGGAGTCTAGTTTTCAAATATGTAATTTATTTCAATACCACATGGTATAAATTGAATTTTAGGAGGCATGTTTAAAAACCACTTTTTCAAAATGCCTGTTTCGGGACCACACCAAACACGTGTACGAACACCCTTTTTTGAAGTAAATGAATGTATTTTTGTGAATCCTTTTGGGAAAAGGTACCTAAAACACTAAAGATTGGTGAGAATATTTTATCTTATTTTTTTATTGAATATTTTTTAAATTAATTTTTAATTGACTATAAAGTACATTTTTGAAACCTCTAGTGTACGACCCCCATAATTTGATGATAACTTCACTTTTTTTCAATTTTTTTTTAATTTGAAGGAAATTCTATATAGATTGGTGTCATATAACTCATTTTTCAAAAAATGTAAAATTAAAAAAGTTATTAAAGTTCTAGTTAACCTTAGTATTTCAAGTTTAGGTACCACGTTGGCTTAATAAATATTGTAAAAATATTAAAATTTATCATATCACTATAAAATTTATATTTTTATAATCTACACAATAAGGGCTAAAATGAGTTTTCATTTTATCAAAAAATTCATTCGAGAAGGTGTCCAAAAAATTATGGCAAGGCAGAAATTTTATTCTATAATGCCTTAGCCATTTTTTTGCAGGGTCAAGCATAGGCTTGGTCCCACCAAGCTTGTCCTGAACCAAAACCCAAGCCAGCTGGTACGGTTCCCGCTCATAGATTTACAAAACGGGTGCCCATTTTTTTAAATTCACAAAACGGGTGCTTGTTTTGTAAAACTACAAAATAGGCTTTTTGCAGGGTCAAGCATAGGCTTGGTCCCACCAAGCCTATCCTAAACCAAAATCGAAGCTAGACTTTACGGTTCCCACTCATAGATTTACAAAACGAGCGCCCTTTTTTTTAAATTCACGAAACGGGTGCTTGTTTTGTGAAACTACAAAATAGGCACTTGTTTTGATTTAAATAATGGGCACCCATTTCATAAAGAGCCGTTGCAGCCAAAAAATAGAATTGCCGGCTTGATCTCAATGATTGACGAGTTTTCAATCATTTTTTTATCGATCCGTTCCAGGAAAATATAATATTTCTATCAACATTATGTCCTTTTATCTTGTTTTGGATCTAACATTTAAAAAGAATTGTTTGAACTCGAATCTTGGTGCAAAAATGGGATCAAATCGACGTAGAAAGAGGCCAAGGAAGGTTCTGACATCTGAGGAGGTTGTAGCAAATAAAGAGAAGGAGGCAAAATGACAACGAGAAAGAAGAGAAAGACTTCAAAACTTGAATAATATTGGAGCATCGAGCTCAACAATTGTTTCAGAAGAGGAGGACAATGAAGACACCATAATGGATGCAGAGGTTGAAAAAGAAAATTCAGGTGCATCTTCTAATTTAGTATTGGATACAGACATGTCTTCACATCCAAATGTAACTTATTCTGATAAAGATGTTCATGATTTGGTAGAAGTAGGTTACAATAAAAATGATTTAAATATTATTTCTGAAAATAGATTAACAAATTTAATTGCACGTGAAATTTTAGAAATTAGTAATGTTAATCATAATGATAAAGGAATTGAAAGTCAAACCCCAATTGAAACTAAAAATCAAACACCAATTTAGATTGAAATCAACAATCTGGATGTAGACATAAAAACACCGATTGAGAAAGAAACTCCTTTGAATGATAATGAAATAAATGAACAATTTCAAATAAAAAATGAGGTGCTAGACAATCTACTTGGTTTGGTTTCATGGAGACAGATTAGGACACACACGAACAGATTGTTTAGACAATTTTTTTATAATAAAAAATTTGGGTTTCAATGTCAATTAATGTTACAATTAATTAAAATGTTTAAAATGTGAAAAGTGATGAAGAGGTTAGGTATTTCTGTGAAATCCAAGAAGAAGGATGAGTCTCTAAAACAAGTTGTATCAACTTTTGCTAGTGCCTTTGACACAAAATTGGAAAGAAAATAGATTAACAAATTTAATTGCACGTGAAATTTTAGAAATTAGTAATGTTAATCATAATGATAAAGGAATTGAAAGTCAAACCCCAATTGAAACTAAAAATCAAACACCAATTTAGATTGAAATCAACAATCTGGATGTAGACATAAAAACACCGATTGAGAAAGAAACTCCTTTGAATGATAATGAAATAAATGAACAATTTCAAATAAAAAATGAGGTGCTAGACAATCTACTTGGTTTGGTTTCATGGAGACAGATTAGGACACACACGAACAGATTGTTTAGACAATTTTTTTATAATAAAAAATTTGGGTTTCAATGTCAATTAATGTTACAATTAATTAAAATGTTTAAAATGTGAAAAGTGATGAAGAGGTTAGGTATTTCTGTGAAATCCAAGAAGAAGGACGAGTCTCTAAAACAAGTTGTATCAACTTTTGCTAGTGCCTTTGACACAAAATTGGAAAGAAAAGTCATTCTAAAGATAGTAATACAGCACGACAAGCAATAATAACTACTTTAGTAAACAAAACTACTACTGATAAAAGAATGATTTCAAACATAAGTGGAAATCTTCATATTCATCGTAACACTTTAACAAGAGCTGTAAAGAGAAGAGTTAACTTTGAAAGTGATCCGACAAACCATTTATGGACCTTTAGTGGCAAACTCCTGAGGTCTGACATGAAACTTATTGGTGAAGTCAAAACTTTGATTGAAAAGTTTTGGCACGATAATACAAGAGTATCCCCTAATGCCAGAGATGTTCTTAAATTAAGAGTCGGCTCAAAAGTTCATGATCCACATCCAAAACACCTTTTAGATATGACTCAAACAAAATTGTATAAAAAATTTGTGGATGATAAGGTGTTAACTATTAGTATTAGTCAAAGATCTTTTGAAAAATGTAAACCATAGTATGTATAGATTAACAAAGAAAGAATCACTTGTTGTTGCAAAACTCATGTTCAATTTTGTTATCATTATGATATTTTTTGATCTATACGTTCTACTATGCATACTAATGAAATGTTACAGGAATGTGGTATAAATATACCACCTCAAACTATAAAGGAGTTTATATCAAATTTGTTTTGAAACCCACCTAATGAGCAATTTTATCATTTGAGTGCTTGTGTTTCTGGTGTATGTGATGCATGTGGGAATGTTACATTATTAGATGAATGTTTGCATGAAAATATTTCATTTAATTTTGGACAACAATTAGTTGATGTACAAAGATTTAAAACTGCTGAGTATCCATTGAAGGATGGAAAAGTTGGAAAATGGTGCGACTTAATAATTGAAAAACTTAGTTTTAATGCTTTTATGAATGAATTCAAGAGTAAGGTCGTACCTAAATATGTGAAACACTCTCAAAATTCTAGATGGCTTGATGGACAATTTCACATATGCAAGAATTCATTTCCAATTGGTAGTATACTTTTAGTTGTTGACTTTACAGAGAACTACATGCTTGCACCACAAGATGAGATCCAACCACAATATTATAATTCAGTGCAAGTAATAATTTTTGTTCATATTATCTATAGACATGCACCTAATAGTACAAAAGATGATCAAAAATATTGAGAGAGTACCATTTCTATATGAGTGATAATAAGTTACACTCATCGGAGTTTGTCCAATATTGCTTAAGAATTTTTATGAAAATTTAAGCGAGAGAGAAATTCATATAACACAACATCTGATATGGTTAGATAATTGCATAGGGCAATTCAAGAATGCTAGAATGTTTTATTGGTTGAGTAGGATGCACAAGAAAATAAATACCCAACATATCTAGAGTTTTTTTGAGGCTGGACACAGGAAGGGAGAACATAATGGTGCTGATGCATGTGTTAAGAGAGCCCTTTGTAGAGAGCAACTCAAATTTGAGGAAAAAACAAAATTTAAAGATGCACATGGAATTGTTGAATGGTGTAAAACAAGTTTGTCTACAGGATCAAGTCAGAACTTTACAATCAAACATTTTTCTGGCTAGTTGAAGAGAAGAATATCCTTTCAAGATAAAATTGTAATACAATCAATGGATCGACTAAATGGCATTCATTTAGGAGTTCTAATTCTAACACTTGGACTATATGGACTAGGGAGCTTGCATATTTTTGTCAATTTTGTGTTTTAGGTGAATGGGAAGAATGCAAGAATACAAAATGGGTTGAAGAATGGAAACAAAAATCCTTAACACCTAGTGAGAGACAAGATGAAGATGATATAATAAATGAAGACCTGGATCATGCCTTTGCATCAGAAGATTATGATCGTGTTTCAGACCTCATACAACCTGGTAATTTAATTCAATTTATTGTAAAACTTTAAATTATATTAGTTACATGTGTATGTCGTATAATTTATGATTATATATTTGAATTATAAACCTTTAAACAAGTTTTATTTTGTTTTGCATGACATGTGTATGGTGTTATTGCACCTGAGGATAATGAAGCGCATATAGAGTATTGGTTAGCTCGATGTGTAGAACCTAAGAAAAAGTTGATATGTCATCAAGTATATGATGATGATTTTTAGTATCCAATTGGGTTTGTTGTGGTAGTTGGTACATGGCTACGCAAATACCTAACAAGAAGGAATGGTTTACCAGCTTTTGAAGACTACCAATTAGAAAAGAAAATTATGCACTATTCCCATTTGGTAGTGGCAACAAATATCAAATTGGAAAGATCAAAAGGGAGACCTGCTAATAAAATATTATGGACACTTTCAATGGAAGAGCATGAGGCAATCATAGACGCATTGCAGAAAAGAGAGGATGTTGATGGTACATTAGGTTGAATCAAATTTATACATGTAAGTTTTTGTTCATTTTGTCATATTTTTATATGTTTTCTACATGTCTTCTTTGAAGTGTCATAATTTATAATTTAGAGATATAGATTTGAAATTAAAATTAAAATTGACTTTAAATGAACTTGTATAAATTCTAACTTTTCAACATGTTTATTTTTATGATGTAGGATGTTTGAAAGAACATAGACATGAACTATTTATGTAGTACAATGCACTCTTGTATTCGTACAATTTTGGATTTGTAATTTAAGTTCATATGAACTCACTTTTATTCATCGAATTTTGTTTTAAATATTTAAGTTAAATTCATAACTTTGTATTCACCTAATTTTGTTCTAAATATTAAACTATGCACATTGGTCAGATTATGTTCACTTAATAGATTATGATTGATTTATTTGTGCATCCATAAATTCATTGTTCAAATTAATAGATCTCATTGTTAGATAGATGGTTTTTAATAGTTAATCAAACTTAATAAATTACTTGTAACATCAAAGTCAATATTAATTAATGGTTTTTAATAGTTAATTATCAAAGTCAATATTAAGTTTGTAACATCCATATTGTTCTTGTCAATTACATGTATTAATAGATCTCATTGTTAGATAGATGGTTTTTTTTATAGTTAATCAAAGTGTTCATATTACTTGTAATGTATCTAGATATTGTACTTCTCAATTACACAAGGATTAATAGATCTCATTGTTAGATAGATGGTTTTTTTAGGATATTGATAAATTTAGTTACAATTGATATTAAAAATGATTTCTTTTCCATAAGCTCATATATATAAATAACAACTCACGATTAAGATAAATAACATAACAAGTCCTGAAATAATTTACATGTATCATAATGTCCATCATATCAACTCATGATATATACATACAATCACAAAACAAAGTCCTACTCTAAAAACAAGTTCAAGTATAATATATGATAACATGTGGACTAGTATGTAATGCAAGTCCTACTCTAACAACAAGTAAAAATAATATGAACAAGTCCAAATAATCATCATCATAATCTAAATAATATGACAACAAGTCATCATAACACAAGTCCAAATAATCATCATCGTAAAACAAGTCCAAATAGTCATCATAATCTAACTCTAGTCATCTAGATGATCTGTAGTCCTCTTCACTCCATGTGAAGAGGACTGTGATGCATCAACATGCTATGTCTGGTCCTGTGGTCTCGAGTACCCTCATGCTCAGCTACATGAAAAGTGGATGCAACCAAGTCCTTTAAAAACATTTAAAGTACAAATTTTTAATAATTAGGTGTAAAAGATCTAGATACACAATGGACATTGAAAAATTACTTTTAATCATCACCTCAAAGGATAGTGTTGATGGTTGCATTTGGCTTAATCTTTTAGCCATGCCAAGACTCATGGTGGTGTCAACCTGAACAACATATATAAAGCATGAATCAAACTTATAGTACAAATATACATAAATTATAAATTATATATAACTTGACTATACATTTATGGAATAAAAACATGTGTACATTACCTGTGTGTGACACATAGCTAATATCATCGATGAGTCAGGACATAAATGTGATTGTGCAACATGAGACAATCCAAAAGCCTACAATTGCAAAAAAATAAGTGTGAATCAAAGTTGTACATAAATTAGTAAGATATAAACACTTAAAATTAATAAATGAAAAACATACTACAGGTATATGCGGCTGACTCTCGGTGACTAGTGGGGTAGAGAATGAAGGACTGCCAATCTCAGTGGTACATGAGAGACCCTACAAAATCACAAAAATATGTCAAACGGATTATCAATTAAAGTTTATTAGGTTTAAAGTTTAAATGTATCAAGATCAAAGTGCATACCGTGAATGGAGCACCAAGATGTTGAGGTGTCAATGTCATATGATAACGGCTAATGAATGATTGAGGGTCAACCCTCCTCTATTCACCAAAAAATCCACATGTTATGTCTCATAATTGTATAAATAAGAAAT